>RJWH01001938.1:0-72812 GCA_004363575.1 Solenodon paradoxus
AGCTCCTGGGTAGACATTTATGAAGGGAGAAAAGCTTTGCTTGGAGGGTCAGGCATCGACTTTAACACATGTCTAGAGGCCTACAGAAACACTTTTCAAAGACGGAGGCCAGCGGGCACCATTTTGTGTTTTCCCCCTTCCTCTTTCCCAGTTGCCAGAATCTTCCAGAAAAGAGCTTATATATTACCTGGCATATTGATGGTGGCCGTTGCTGCCCAGTGCACTTCTTGATCGCCTGGTTCTAGTCACTCCTGGGTCCCACAGGAGTATAGTAAGTGGAGAAAGTGCTCTTAACTGGCTACCACCCCCAGGGCAGAGCAGAGAGGCAAGAGACTGCTGCACCTGGTGTTTCTGTGAAGAGGCCTGCTGGAGCCTGAAGGGCCAGCTTCTAATTTAACACACCTGTAAGAGCTAACTGACATCCTTTCCAAAGTCAAGACCAGCAGGTGCTATTTTGTGCTCTTCCTCTGCCTTGCTCGAGGTCACTGGTATCTCCAGAAAAGGAGTCTGCACACATCTGGTGGCCCAGTTTTTGCAGCTGGTGCCTGGAGGACACTCCTGGATCTCCTGGCTCTGGTGCTCAGATCAGCCAAGCTTGCATTTCCAGATCCTATAGGACCGGAGTTGTGGAAAAACAGATGTTAAGCCCCTATTACAAGGGTGTGATGCAGAGAAAGCAGAGTGGCATGCACCTCCTATCTTTCTGTTAAAGAGGTCTACTGGCTTATGGCCATGGTCAAAGCAGTGGGCTTCTGACACATTTCTACTATGACTACAATCCTCTCCAGAGAGCAGGGAAGCCATGGGTGCCATCTCTGCAGTCTTCTGCCCTGCCCCCGGCCATCAGTGTTACTGAGAGCAGGTGTGTACACAGAGGCCTCACCAACTGTTGGGCAGTCACCCAAAGGACACATCCCATGATAGTTTGGCTCCTGTGACCAGTGGGGCTTATGTTCATGGGCTAATGTGATGGTATCAAACTAAAAACGGTTCTTAACTGGCTATCCAACCGGGGCAAAAGGAGCAGGCAGAAATGCCTATTTCCCAACCTTCTCTTGAAGAAGGCACATACATATATTTTAAAAGCTACTCCCTCAGAGTCTGGTTTCCAATCAGCCTGAATCTAGTGCGGAGACTGTTCTTGTTGGAATCCTAAAAGGTCTTGGTATATACTTAATTACTAGGAGTCATTAAGAATAAGGTATGTTACTTGGACAGTCATAAAGTTTGGAGAGATAAGCAAAGAGCTAGTATGGAGTTGAACAATAACCTTTCTATAAGGTCACTCCTACGGATTAAGATAGTTGGCCCTTTTATCTAATTAAGTGAAATTAATGACATGTTAGACCGATGGACTTCAAATACACATATCTATAAATATGTATGTATGTGTGTATAGGGAGCACTGCCCAACCAAAAACAAAAGAATACACCTTCTTTAGTGTATAGGAATATTCTCCAAGATAGATCATAAGTTAGACCTCAAAGCAAGTCTTAATATAAGAAGACTGAAAGTATTATCTATCTTTCCTGACTCTAATGGTGTGAACTCTAAATTTATGGCAAAAAGAAAATTGGAAAATCCACACTGTGGAAATTAAACAACATGTTGTTGAATAACCAATGGTTCAAAAAAGAGAACCAAAAATGAATTTTAAAAAATTGAGATAAATGAAAACAGGAATGCAACATACCCAAACTTACGGCATGCAGTAAAAGCAGTTCTCAGAGGGTCGTTTATAGCTATAAACACATAAACGAGAAACGTCTCAAATAAACAACCTCAAGAACAAGGGAAGAGTTAACAAATGAAGGCCAAGGTTAGTAGAAAGAAGAGATTTTTAAAAAACTGAGACAGCTTCATTAAGAAAAAAAGAGTACTCAAATAAAAAATCAGAAATGAAATATGAAATGTTTTAAGTGATGCCACAGAAATACGAAGATTCATGAGACTATTAGGAACAATTATATGTCAACAAACTGGACAGTCTCTAAGAAATGGAAAAATTCCTATAAACATATCAAGGCTGAATCATGAAGAAAAAGATACTCTGAACAGACCAAATACTAGTAAGGAGATTGAAACAGTAATGGAAAACTTCCCTAAAAACAAAAATCCAGACCTGGTGAATTTTACCAAACAATGGTAGAATTAATATCAATGCTCCTCAAACTCTTCCAAAAATTAGAGGAAGGAACACTTCCAAACTAATTTAATGAGGCCAGCATTACCCTGATACCAAAACCAGACAAGGATACCACAAGAAAAGAAAACTGCAGGTTAATATCCCTGATTAACAGAGATAAAAAATCGTCAGCACAATATTAGGAAACAGAATTCAACAGTACGTCACAAGGATTACAAATGATATAATCAAGTGGGATTAATTTGAGGGAGGCGGGATGCAGGATGCTTCAATATCTACCAATCGGTGGAATATACCACACTGACAAAAAAGGTAAAAAAAATTACATGATTATCTCAATAGATGCAGAAAAAAATCGTTTGACAAAATTGAACATCTGTTTATGATAAAATCTCTCAACAAAGTGGGACTAGAGGGAACATATTTTAACATAATAAAGGCCACATAAGACAAACCCATAACTAATGCCATGCTCAGTGGGAAAATCTGCAAGCTGCTCCTCTAAGGTCAGGAATAATGCGAGCATGCCCACTCTCACCACCTTTTATTCGACATAGTACTGGAAGTCCTAGCCAGAACAACTAGGCAAGAAAAGCAAATAAAAGGCATTCAAATTGGAAGGAAAGAAGTAAACCTGTCCCTATTTGCATGACATGATCTTATATGTAGAAAACCCTCTCAAGGCTCCATCAAAAAACTGTTAGAACTAATAAACAGATTAAATACAGTGACAGGACACAAAATCAATATACAAATTCATCGCATTTCTATAAAATAATTACAAACTATCAGAAAGAGATATTAGGAAAACACTAGCATTTATGATTGCATCAAAAATAATAAAATACCCGGGAGTAAATTTCACCAAGAAGGTTTAGTGTACACCCACTGAAAAAAGTAATACATTAATAAGAGAAGTTGAAGGGGACAGAAGTCAATGGAAAGATATTCCATAGTCATGGATTCGAAGAATTAATATCATTAAAAAGCCCATACTACCCAATGTATTCCACAGATGGCATGCGATCGATCCCTATCAAAATTCCGATGGCATCTGTCACAGAAATGGAAAAAACAATTCCAAAACGGATGGCACCGTATAAGACTCTGAACTGCCAAAGCAATATTGAGAAAAAAGAACAAATATGGGGTATTATGCTGCCTTATTGCAAACTGCTAGAAAATTATAGTTATCAAAAGAGCAGGATATTGACATAAACAGACAAATAGAGAAACAGGACACAGCAGAGACTCCAGAAGTAAACCCAGATCTAATGCAATGTGGCAGGGGCAGCCTCTTCAATAAATGATGCTAGGAAAATCCTTCAGTCATGTGCAAAAGAATAAAACTGGATCACTATCTCACACCATACCCCCAAACTAACTCAGAATGCATTAAGATTTGAACATAAGATCTAAAACCAAAAAAAATCCCTAGAAGAAAACAAAGGTGGTCAGGGACTTGCTATCCATCTTGGTGATTACTTTTTGGATTTGACATCAAAAAGGAAAGGTTAACGATAGCAAAAACATTAAAAGGAGGACTACATACAGCAAAAAGCTTCTGCCCAGGAAACGAAATATCAACAAAACGAAAAGACAACCAATAAATGGCAGAAAATATTTGCTAATCACATATCTGACAGGAGGGTAATGCCCAAAATATTTAAAGAACTCATACAACTCAGTAGCAAAAACACAACAAAACAAAAATACAACTAAACAATCTGAATGCAAAATAAATAGAGGATCTGAACAGACATTTTCCCAAGAAGTCATACAGATGACCAGCAGGTCGTCAACAGGTCAAAGTGCTCAACATCACTAGTCATCAGGAAATGCAAATGAAAACCACAATGAAATATCACTTACCATCTCTTAGAATATTGTTTTTAGTCAAAAATAGAAGACACAGTAAGCGCTGGTGAGGACACGAAGATAAGGGAACCCTGTGTACTGCTGTGGGAATGTAAGTTGGTACAGAGACTATGGAAACAGTATAGAGGCCTCTGAAAATTAAAATAGAACTCCAATGTGACCAGTAATTCTACATCTGGTTATTTATCCAAAGGAAATGAAAACTTCATCCTGAAAATATGTGTATGCCGCTGTCTTCACTGCGACATTATCTATAATAGGAGCGAGGGAGCAACCTAAGTGCCCACTGCAGGATAAATAGACAAATAAACTGTATATATACAATGGAATATTTTTCCATCATAAAAGAAGAAAGGAATCTTGTCATTTGCAACATGGGTGAGCCTTCAGGGCATGATACTAAGTGAAATAAGTCCAAAAGAGAAACACAAATGCTATATGAATCTAAAATACAAAACAAAAAAACTGAACTCACAGATACAGAGAACAGATTGGTGATTGCCAGGCTTGGTTGAAATGAGTGGAGGAGACAAAAAGGTAGACACATCCGATTATAAGATAAATAATGTAGGGGATGTAATTTACACCATGGTGACTACTGTTAATAATACTGCACTGTACATTTGAAAGTTGCTAAGAGAGTAGATCTTAAAAGTGCTTATCTAAGAAAGGTAACTTTAACTGTGGTGATGGACTTATTGTGGTGAGTATTTCCAAATACATACAAGTATTGAATCGTTTCGCTGTACACTTGAAACTAAGGCAATGTTACATGTCAACTGTGTCTTCAAAAAAAAACAGAGGAGTGCAATCCTGCTGCTTTTTACAGAATGTGAGATAAACTGGGAAAAGTAACTGAATTGCTAAGTCTTAAGAAGGAGAGGGACAAAGACAGACTACGCTGCAGATGGAGAAAAGGAAATGGACTGTTGAGAAATCCTGTGGATATAACAAGAGGACAGAGAAAACAAATGGGGCTGAAAAAATTCACCATTAAAGATTATGATGTTATTATGTTAGAGTATAGACAAATTTAATCAAACAGCAAACAGTGCTAATTTCAATGCTTTATATTATTACTTATTCTGTGAAGGACAAACTTAATGGTTTAAAACAACATAGATTTATTACCTTAACCTTGTGTAGGTCAGGCATCTGGGTGAGTCCTCTGGCTCAGAATATCCCACAATATCATCGTCATCTCAAGGTTCACCTTGGGGCAGGTAGGAATCCATATCAGTTCACAGGATCCACATGTGTACGGGACATTCTTGTAGGGCTGAGGGCCTTGGTTTCTTGCTGCCTGTTGTCTGGACACCTTCGTCAACCTTTCATGGCTATGTGGGCTTTTCCATATGCATAGAACTAGCTTCCCTCAGAGCAAATCAGCAAGAGAGGAAGAGAGCAAGGGAAGTCAGTAGGTCGAATCTTTCATGATGGTCCATCACCTTTGCCATCATCTATTTGTTAGAAAGAAGTCCCCAGGTCCAACCAGGTCTGACCCACACTGAAAGGGACGAAATTACATAGGGCCGTAAATAGGGACAAAGGATATATCTTAGAAGTTGCTCACCACACAGAGGCATAACCAGGGCCAGATTTTGTCAACAGTAATGTTTGACAGACAGAAATGTTTGACAAATATTTGCATTCCAACACTAAGGAGGAGTGCTACCTGCTCATGCTGCTTTTTAAAAAAACAACAACAGAAAATGGTAAAGTTCTTTAAAATGTGAAAGGCTGAACATGAAGAAGGAGGTAACAGATTGGACAACAAAAACCAAGAGAAAAATGAGAAAGCTATTATACAAGGAAGTGTGAGTCCAAAAACAAACATTTCTACTTTTAGAGATTAATCTCAAAAGACTCAGGAAATAGGACAGAAAAATAGTTTACATGATAATGAGTTCTAAGACATTTGACTTTCTTCACCCAAAATATACTTTTGAAAGGGACAAAGTAATATCTCATACTTGACTGTGTCTTTATGAAAAACGTTTACAAGTCAGTTGGCAAAGATACCCTATGTTTAAGTGAGCAAACAATATTTTCAAGGACTTTGATTCCTTAAGAGTAAAAAAATTGAAGAAAATCCACATTTGGGAAAGCACTTTAGAAAAGGTCATCTTTTCCCTAATGTAGGCAGGACTGGTCACTTCGTTCTGCAGCGACACCAGCTCCTTCCCACTTTATTTCACTCAGGTTTGTATCCAGTATCTGGGACCATAAAGAACTTCCTAGAAAGAACTTGACTGACTGCTCTCTAAAACACCATCTTCTTACTCTGCTTTTATTTTCTATCACTTACCAATTTCTGAAATTAAACTGTTATTTCTTTTTTTATTGTTTATTTATTGCCCCCACACCTCCACTGAGATACAATCTGTGAATTCAAGGTCTTCAGTTCACTGCCCTAGGACCTGGGAAAACAAGTCACTGTGACTTATCTGCAATGTTTATTGAAAGTCTGAAAGAAAAACAAGATAAGCGAAGCCCACAAAAAACATGTCATTAGAAGGTAATGGAGAACGAGGTGCATCCAGGTGGAGTAACGGTTAGATCCGCTGCTTCCGGCAGAGCACAGTCCATCTACATCCCAAGGACCCGGATGAACGACTAACTAAAAACAAATAAAAATGTTTCTTCCTCCTCTCTTCCTGCCTGCACCTTTCCTTTTAAAAACGTTGGATGAAAATTGCGAATAACAAGTAATGACAATTTGCAAGAACTGTGCTAATACAAACTGATGCGCCATGGGAAATATTTATATTTCTGCAAAACACGTAATTCCTTTAAAGCTGAAAGGCTCAAATGAGTGACTCTACTTGAAACTATTTCATAAAATCTATAAATCTGCTCATACAGCAACTGCCTGTCTCCGGGAGCGATAGCTGTCTTCTGTGGCGTTCCAGGCCGTACCGCACCCTCCCTCTTTATAAAAATGTATTCTTGTCGCTATTGGATTGGCTGTCCCGACCAGGTTCCTCTTTATCATTGGCTGCACTCCAAGTCCATCATTCGTGGATCCGAGCACCCCATTGGTCCGCTGCCGCAGACAGTCTCCTGCAGGCCCCGTCGGGAGGGAGCCGGTCCCTGGTGACGTCAAAGGCGCCTTCCTTTCACATTCCAAAGCTTGGGCGGAGACTTCCCGCTGTCCCAGCCTTTGGGGGGGCGGGACGGGGCTGAGAGAAAGACTTCTGATTGGGTGTGACTGGTGAGCTGCGTATCCGATTGGTCACTGTCCTGTAGGGAGGTGGAGTCACAGCTGGGTCCCAGAGCGTAGTTGAGGCGCACTGGGGAGTCTCAAAGTTTGTGTGTGGAGCGGTAGTGGAAAGTGAGTTTATTGCGAAGGGATTTTCTTGGGATGAGAGCCGAGCTCCTACTTTAAGCTCTGCGACGTCGGCTGGATCCCTGCACCTCCTGTCTCTCCCGGGGATTCTCAGATCTCCGAGGACACCGGACGGGAGCCCTGGCCAGTTAGTTCTCTCGCTGGCAGAGGATCGAGCATTTCCTTAAGTGCATAAGCCACACACGCGCACACGCACCCGCGGAGCCGGACGGTCCTCCAGGCAGCTCTGCCCGCTCCCCTGCTGCCCTCAGCATCCGCGGCCCAGCGCGCTCGCACCGCCATGGAGGTGCTGGAGAGCGGGGAGCAGAGCGTCCTGCAGTGGGACCGCAAGCTGAGCGAGCTGTCAGAGCCGGGGGACACCGAGGCTCTCATGTATCACACGGTGAGGACTCGGCGCGGGGGCGAACTGGCGACCTGACCTGGGGAAGAGTTGTGGGGTCAGGGAACCGGGAAGGGTGCTTTCGGGAAGGGAGCTTTCGGGAAGAGGCATGCCCAGAATGAAGAGAGCTGGGGAGAGGTGTGGTTTTTCCATCTGAGCAAATCGAGGTGGGCAGCTGGCCCTTTTAAACTTTTCTTAGTAGTATGACACTTTGTATTCTTCTAGCAATTTCTGCTCCCCCCACTCCTGCTCCTGAACCTTTTCCACAATGTAATATCATTTCCCATTGCTAACAGTACTGTAAACCCGAGAAGGGGTAGGTGTTGTAAGAACAATATACCTCTGTTTAGGTTGCTACTGCTTTGGGTGGGAAGGAGTTGAAAAACTAGACAAAATAAAGTAGTATTTCTCTCCTTCTCTGTCATATTCTGTTTCTCTCTGTCTAGTTTCTCTGTTCCTTTCGTTTCTTCTTTATATTTTAAGAAGCACATCTGGATATGTGTGTTTTGCAAAGGTGCCTTTGCTTTAGGTGGAAGACTGCTTTATTTGACTTATTTGACTGAACAGCCAGGGAATCTGCTTCCTCCCTCTTCAGAGGAAAGATCAGGGAGGAGTATGGAAAATGTGAGCTGTTGCCTATTTCAGAAACGTTTTAGAGAAGGTGGGACTGAGCTGTTCAACAGTTCCTTGTTCAGTCTTATGCCTTAGAGAGCTCTCTGGGGATTAAGCAGTCACAGAGCCTACTCATTTCAAGTTTTCAAGTTGAATTTTTTTGGTATTACAATTGCAGAATGAAATTTTGTTTACAGCAGCCTGCATGAATAATATGACTTTATGTTGTGAGATCCCTTTGTTTATGCAGAAGTTTATAATGGGGGATGGGGGAGAGGGAGAGGGAGAACGAGACAGAGGGTGGGGGGAGAGAGAGAGAGAGAATACAAATATGAGAATTAATTAAAAACAAAAAACAAAAAACTGAGAAGCTTGGCTGTTTCCCCCTCACAATTCTTTTAATAGGGTCAGTGCCAGGATATTTGAAACTTTTGTAAAATGGCCTGCAGGCTCCACCTCCTTGGCCTTTGCCTCTGGCTGACGTTATTTTGGGAAAAGTGATAAGGGGCTCCCTGTTATTCCCACCAGGGCATTTGTGGTGGCTGGAAATGGCTTGTTTAAAAAATACACAGTGCTGGGCTCTGAGGGAGTGTTAGTTCATGCTGGGGCAGGAGCCACATGTGCGGAGTCATCTGCCAGACTCTGCTCACTGAGTCTGTCCCGGAGAGACCATATGGGCTGCATTTGTACTGGGGTCCCAGATGTACTTCCTGTGTCTGTGCAGACCCTGGAGCATGTTAGCCCTCAAATATCCTCTGATAAGTGGTGTGTGTGGTGATGGGGGAGAGGGGTCTCCAGATGTGTCTGCTGCGTTTTAACCATTTGCAGATGGGTAGCTCTTCTTGTTTATACTTAAACATCTCTCGTGTTGAAAACATCTCTCGTGTTGAAAATTGGCAACAAAAAGATAGGCTGCTCATCCAGCATCTGTAATAAATGCCATAGCTTTGCGAGCGCCTTTCAACTGGTGGGATGAATTCTGCACAGCTGTCCACTTTTTCTTTCAAGGGCCCTGTAACTTGCCTTCGTGAGATCTCAGGCCAGGGTTTGCGATGCCACCTGTGACTGTGACCTTAAGTGAGGGTGGAACAGCATGGACTGGATAGTTTACCGACTTCTAATGCACGGTTTCAGGGGGACAGACCTTACATAACCCTTGGTATTAAGGACTCAGTTTTTCTATGTCATTGTGAGGCGTGATTTTTTTTTTTTTTCAATTTAATTTTTTAGTAGCAACTTTTATGGCTCGCCCTGGTAGAGTAGTGGTTTGGTTAGCTGCTTTTGGCTGACACAATCCCCATATATCCCAAGGACCCAGATATGCATCCCTGGGCCAGAGGTAACAACCAGCATGAACAACTAAATAAACTAAATGACTGTTTCTTCCTCTTCTCTCCCTGCCTCTGCTTGCCTTCATTCGTGCCTGCACCTTTCCTTTAAAAACAAAACAAAACAAAACATTGATGTCTGCCACTTAGGGATATGACTTTTTTCTGGGTGGCTCATGTAAAATGCCACTCATTCTTGCTTATAAACCATTGCCAACAAACTGTATGGATTAGTGTTGAAAGAGGGATTGGATTTAATAACACAGACGCCTAGATTACATTCCTTCTCAACTAAGGGGAGTTTTGCAGAGATTGGAAAATAGATAACTTTCCTATCTGTTCTTGAACTCTGCTGAGTATCCAGTTGCAGAGCAGGTTATTACTGTCATTCATCCACAATGTGGAGAGGCCTGACCATCAGTGAATCTCCAGGAAGGAAAGCAATGACTCGGTTATACGTTCATTCAAAGATTTATTTGTTATTCCAACAAATCGTTACTGAATATCTTCTATGTGCCCAACACTTGGGCTACATCCATGAACAAAAGCAGACAAAAATTCCTATTAGAAAAATTTATTTGAAGAATTGGATTATTTATTTTTTTAATTGAGGTGACCTTGGTTTACAATACTCATTTAAGTTTTAGGGGGCAGGGGCACACTTCTTCAAATGTGTTGTCACCCCACCAACGTTCTAATAGTCCTCCCCGGCACTGTCCATTGGAAGTTTTCTACTCTTGGTTTCCACCATCACCCCCTTCCCATCTGGTAATCCCAGTTCTGTTTTCAGAACCCAAAGTTTTGTTTTGTCTGTTTGCTTTGTGTCTTTATATTTCACATATGAGTGAGATCATCCAGCATTCAGACAAAAATCCCTGACCTTGAGAAGCTTATATTTGTGGGATGTGTGTGTGTTTGTGTGTGTGCTGCAGAAACATATTCAATGATAGGCATAGTACCTGATAAAGTATGTTAGACTGTATACGTGACATGGAAAAAGTAGAATTAGGTAAGGAGAATAGAGAAACCAGGAGAGAGGAAGGGCAAAGTGTGCTAGTGAGCTGAGTGAACAGAATAAGCCTTCCACAGAGAGTGAGTCTGAATAAGGCATGAAGGAGATAAGAATGCTAGCTCAGTGGGATGCCCTGAAGTGGCATTGAGGCTGAAGTGAGCCTACAGTGACATCTATTGCCTTCTGTTTTAGATCCCCCATTTTTTTTTTTTAAGCAATATACTTGAGAGACACAGTTCCTGTTTTTTGGAATGGCCCTGCTTCATCTTTCCAGTTGAATGGATGGGCCCTTGCCTGGGGAGAGGAAAGCCTGCAGGGAGGGTAAGGTCAGATGTAAGGAAGAGAAGCTGAAAGCTCTAACAATTGCTACCCTCCATTGCGTGCTTATTATCTGAAAGTGGGGTCATCTTCACGGGCTGCCCGCCATGGTCCCTGCAGGGTCCCACATGTGGTGCTCTGCTGCCACCATCTTGAAATCCTTAACTTTTGACCAACAGACCCCCAATTTGTACTGAGTCCCACAGATTAGTAACTGCTGAATGAGATTGTGTTTAGTATTTTACAAAAATTACGCCGAACCTTCTCAATGACCCAAGGAGGGGGCTGTTTTAGTATCTCATTTTATAGGTAAGAAAATTGGGCTTAGTGAGTTTAAGTGAATGGAGAACTGGAATTCAGACTCAGGTCTGCTGCCTCCAAAGCTCAAGTTCTTGCCACCAGGCTGTGTGAATGAAGGATTCAGATGGAAAGAAAAGGAACTCAGTAAAAGGCCAGAAAGGATGACTGCGGTGTCAGAACCCACTAAGCTAGAAGGTAGCTAATGTTTAACTGGGGTGACCTACGTATCAGCCACCAAGCCATCTTAGATGATCACTCTGTTTGCTCTGACTAGGGATTTAGTAACCACACGCATGATTGCTAATGCCCTGTTTGGGCAAACCTGTCACCACCTGATTTTAAAAATAGAGAAGGTTCAAGGTGCCTAAAGCGGGGATTATAACATCTCCTCTCTCTGAGCCATGAACAACGGAGTTTTTCTTACTTGGTTAGTTATTAAGAATTCTTGGTCCAGAAAGACAAAGGCTGAATGAAGATAGGTTGAAAGACTGTAAAAGAATGAAATACAGAAAGGGCAAATGTCGATTTGTTGGCTAGCTCTTGAATCATTACAGCTTAGGGCTTCCTCTTGAGGCTTAAAGGGTTCCCGTACAAATGATAAAATATTTCAAATCAGTGAGTAGTACTTCTAGGAAAACTGTTGGCTTCTGGAGTGGATACAGACTAAAAGCGATACATCTAAAAGATTTAATATGATACATGTAGAAATGAAGATTATGTCTCTTATGGTTTGAAATAATTTATCCTTTCCTCCCAAATCTGCCTGAATGTTGGACATATCTAAAATATGTTTTGTATTCCCATATGGTTCTGGGAAAATGGCATTTCTGGGGATTCACTGTGGGAGTTTGCCATTTAAAGAGCAAAGCAGTCCATAATTTTATCTATGTATGTTATATATACAGACTATATCTGAAAGGATGCTTAAGAAATGGATAATTGATTGTTTCTGGCAAGGGGGCTTGGGGGGGCCTAGAGGTCTTGAGAGGGAGGGGGAATTATTATTCAAATTTTTGCTTCCTGAATGTACTTAAAATTTAGAAAAAGTACAGTTTACAGAAACCATGTAAAACTGAACTAAAGGTAATTGTAACCTGAATTTCTGTGGGAACAAAGAAATCCGGTGTTCTTTTAAATGTCAGCACCTCTGGAGTCACTGCAGGTCTTGGTAAGGAATAGAGGGAGGGAGGGTGAGGGAGAGGACCCTAAGGGTGCAGGATTGACTGTGGATTCACGAATGATGAACATTGTGATCTTGATTACTTTCTTATATCTCTGCTTAGCAATATGGAAAATGAAGATTTTTATCAATTTTTGTAATGATGTTATCTTTTTAAAGAAGTATATACCATGTGAACTATGAAGTCTTTGCAAAGCTAATGATGGAAGTTCTGCTGGTTTTTAATGCTAAATTCATAGAAACCCAGTTATTTGTAAAATTATGGTGGTTATTCTACTAACATTTTCTATCTGGTTTGTTCTCAAAGTGAAATATTACAATCCTTCATTTTCTTCCTTTTATGACTGGTCTCAGACAGCGGTAGGTCAACAGTTAAGGGAATGTTCAGCGTGCCTTGTGCCCGGATGTGAAGACCATCTGGTTTCCCCATCTATCACTGATTACCCAGAAGGAGTTGGCGAATCTCACAGGCTGGTAGTTTCCCCTTCCTGCCTGCTTCCATGGGATTATTAACACTTTTGATTTGATGTTTGCTTCTTATAATTGACCCAGCCTAGCCAGAATCTGACGGAGAACCTGGGTGCTCAAGGTTTGAGGGCATGTTAGCAACCACCTGGCTTTCACAAAATGAGTAAAGGTACAGGTTTCCCCCACTGTCAGAAAACAGAGCTTTCCTATTTGGCATGATTTGGTAGGTGATTTTTTTGGATCTGGGAACACTCCATTCTGTATATGTTAATGATAACAGTGCTCAAAAAAACATTCTTTGTTAGCTAATGATAGCAGTATTCCCAGATCCCCAAAATCACCTACCAAATCATGCCAAATAAGAACACTCTGTTTTCAGCTAGTGGGGGACTCTTTAATGACGGCTCATCGAGACAGAATTGCAAGTCAATAGAATTTGTCTTTGAGACTCTGGATTCATCTTCCTACCCCTTCACCTCTTGTGTTTTCCTCTTTTCTTGGGCCCCATGTTCTCATTGTAATGGTGTTCTTTTTCCAACTCCCCTTCTCAAATTTTGTTGAGGAAAGAGTGAAGAAGTTTACACTAAAAATTTAAATATTAGTACGACTTAACAGATGACCCCTCATTGAGCATTTATACTTAACAATAATTACTCCAGGTTAAAAGGGTAACTCTCTAAATGGAAAACTTAAGGCAATAGGCAGGTAGTAGGGGAGGAATATTTGAGGAACAGATGGTTGAGGTTGGGTAAGCCTCCACTACTCCTCACTATTCCATACATGTGGTCTTTATTTGTAAGGCAGTCTTCCACATGTGTTGCTGATTTATCTGTGATCTCAAGGATTTCATTGACGTGGTGAAAAATCTTTGACCCATTATATTACTGTCTCTGAAATTGTACTCATGGTATTAATATTGGTTAGGGGGAGGGGGACTTGGGCACAATCCTGAAAGATGAGAGGACAGCACTGAATTTTGTCCTTATCTTCTTTCTTGAAAATACCTGATGGAAGCAGGGAAATCAAAGGTGATGTTCTCATGCAGGAGAAATGAGACAATGTATTTAGATTAATAAATGAATTAAACTACAATGCTTGAAGCTGCAAGTAACTGAAGATGCATTCCGATTGCTCATCTATAAGTAAATTAGTCAGCCAGGTTGCAAGAGCCCTAAAAGGGTAGCTCCTTGTCTTGCTGACTAGTGGCCTCCTAGACCTAGATTCCGTTCACCATTGTGCAGATTTCGTTTTCAGGTTAGAGGCAACTCACATCCACGCGTTTGGGTTTTCAATACAAAACAACAATATGGTCTTCAGAGGAGGAAGAGAGGTTGTGTCTTCTTTGGATGCAGGAAACTTTTTTCAGAAACCCATCAGCAGATTTCACTTTGAGCTTAATTAGCAAGGATTAAATCACATGGATATTTAGAAACAAATGACTGGAAAGCGATTTACATGATTGATTTTATTCGTTATATGGTTATGCAGGAGAACCATCATGACTGCTTGTCATGATCGATAGTAAAATAGTCTTGAGTCGGTAGTCATTTCCTTAACTAAAAGGTGTGTTTGTTTCACCAATGACGGTTTTTCTCACAAAGATGACCAAGTGAAGAGAAAATTAATCTTGGGAGCAAAAGATCAAAATCACTTAACTTGCCACTCGCAAAGCTCTAAGAACATCATTAGGCAGGCTAACCATACCCATGAAGGAAGACGAGAAGGTAGAGAGAGAAATGGCTTCTCTGAAATGCATGGGGAGGTTATCACAGAGGGAATACTGTGGGCCCCAGCTCACTAACTTGGAAATGTAGAACTAGCTGTATTTCCTGAACTCTGTATTGGGGTCAGATATCAGGGCTGAAGGTAAGAAGCTGAACTTATAATCATGCTCACCATGCAAGGCAAGAATGACTTGTTCTGTGTGAGGTTCACACAGCCTCACATCAGCAGGTAGAAAGCTGAATGACATTTTTCTAAGAAGCTGCTTTTCCAGTTGTACCTGGTTATTCACGTGTTGATAAGACCACATGTGCCTGTTGGCAGTTTGAACTGCTTGTTTTATCCTGTTGAGACTGACCTGTCTGTTGGTCATCTTGGGGCAAGTGGCCCGAGGCCTTGGCTGGGCATTTAATAGGGTTGATGGCCTGTGATGGCAGGGTGCCTAAATTATCCAAGAGAGTGATCTTATGAATGAAGGAGTGCTGTCCATGTTTCTTGACCCTTTAGAAACAGGAATAAAAGGAAATAATGAGGCCCGCTGACTTTGGATTGACCCTGAGCCTTAGATGCTTAGATGATTTGGAACTCTTCCAAATAAAGTTCTAAGTGACCTTCATTTTTCTTGAATCGTATTGAACAGGCGCTCCATGAGGCACAGAGTAAGTGATGACCCATTTTATCTGTGGGGAATCTGAGGCCTAGAGCAAGAAAAGATTTGCTCAGCTGGAACACAGTTCCTTGTGAACAGGAGACATGACTTTTTCTATACTCTGGTAGAGAAAAGGGTGCTCAGAGACACGTACTCATGGCTGGATGCAATTACAAGGTGGAGTGAGGGAGTCTTGGAAAAAAGAATAAACTCCTTGGCCTTGGCAACTCTTTTATTAATATATTTTTAATATCTGAATTCTTGTCAGTGCTTTTTGCACATGTGAAATTTTAGCATAAAAGTGACGGGTAATTCAGCATCAGTATCTGTTTCTTGTGTCAGTTAGAGAAGAAGAGGAGGGTGGGGGCTGGGTAACAGTCCGGGCTTCCCCCAGACTGGAACAGGATGCTGGTGAAAAGGCGACCTGCTGGTCCAGGCAGACTTGGTGTGTGGGCCTCTGTTCTCTGGTGACCATGCTCCAGTGATCTCACCTCTTTGAGTCTCAGTCTCTTCACATGTCACCTACGATAGACACCCTTGCCAACCACTTTCCTAAATCAAATGTCTTCTGTCCGAGGAAGGGCTGTCCTGACTCCAGGAGCCAGACATCATGCAGGAAGAGCAGAGCACCTGTCATTATTCGCCCTCACAGATCTTTATTTCCTTCTTCCCGAGCTTCGACTTTCTGCTATAAACACAGGTCTCCGCCTTGAATACATGTTTGCCAGCTCCTCTTGCTCCTTCTCGCCCATTTTTCCTCTTGATTACAGCCCCGTTTTCTCAAGCAAACAGAGGCCTCGGCCTCCATCTCCTCCCTTTCTCCTTGCTCCTTGCTCCTTCTCCCTCCAGTGCTGGTTCCTGCCATTGCTCAAAAGTCCTCCCACGTCTTTCAAACCATTAAGTCTGCTAGTTTGTTTGTTTTAAATGTAGTGCTTTATTATTAGTTTATAATCCTGTATCCCTTTCAGGGGATTAGATTCCTACCTCAAAGTGTGTATCACCCTGCAGTCACAACTTCACTGGTCTTTTCTTGCCTTGTCTGCTAGACCTCATGGCAATATTACGCAGCTATTGACCACAGGATCATCACTTAACTTGTTCTTCTTTTCATTTCTATGATACTCTGGTGGGCTTTATTTTCCCTTCCTCACTGGTTTCCTTACCACCTGTTAAATGCGACCTTTGGTACTTATTTCCCATTCGGTTCATACACTCCATTGGGCACCTCTGTTAGCTGCAAGACAGCTGGTTTTCAGAGATTTCTGTTATTTGTCTAGTGCTGGAAAGTGAGAGATCTCTGGAGTCTGACCAAAGATTCTTCTGGTAACCTGATTAGCGGTAGAACAGCTCTGTCTGGGTGACCCTTGAATCTTTAAGAAGAGCCAGGGACGCATTGATTCCCCTTATCACTGTGCCCGACTTATCTCAGGGAATATTTAGTGACTCAGCTTTCCTGCAGTGAAACCCACGAGACGCTAACGGTCATGACTGGGACACAGATGTTTCTAGAGTCAGCGTCACCCACTAGAGGCCTGCTGTGTTTTGACTGGGCTTTTGCTTATTCTTTGGCTTGGGAAACCCTTGCTGTTTTCTTTGGTGATATATCTAATTTTTTTTAGGCCTGGGTGGAAGGTTAGTGCGAAAGCCAGACATAACTTCTTAGATCATATACCATTTATTCCTCTGGTGTGTATAGTTCCTGTCAAAATCAGTTACAATGGTCTCAGGCTAAACTGACTGCCTGGCTTCATTAATTTATCTAAACTTTGCTGACATTACTGAAGAGCTTTGAATTTTTTTAAGGATTCCTCTGAACCACTCAAATTTCCACACTACTTCTTCTTAGAATTATCATTGGAAGAGGGGGGTTTTTTTTGGATTAGGAACCGTTTTGATCTGTGAACTTAATGTGATGTTGTGCAAGTCACGTGGCATCTTTAGTCTCAGTTTATCCAACTGTAAAATGCTGCTCTTGTCTTACATGGCACCCAAATTCCTTTTAATGCTACAGTTCTGTGCTCGGTAGCATATTTCTCCTGTTGAAAGACTCTCATTTAAAACAAGGTGATTAAAAACAAGATGCAATTATTGCCTCTATTTGGGCAAATTGATTGACCGGAATGGTTTTGCATTTTGTAGCCTCTGTTTGCTGACTTAAAACCTTGCTTCAGAAAAACCGAGACAAAATAAGGAATGGAAAAACAGAGAGCCACCGAGGTAGGAAGTATTTTTTTAACATCAGAAAAAAAGAATTAAAAAAATAAAATAAAAAAAAACCTTCTTCAGACTTCTCGGCAAATAAAAGGAGTCTAAGGGGAAAAAAGTCTCAGAGTTTTCTAGTTGTCTGAGTGGAAAATCCTGGTTTCGAACATTTCATATCTTGGAAATGTCTGAATAGTTTTTGTTTAAAGGGAAATTCCTTTTGGCTGACAAAGAGCCTGCAGAATTCAAACTGATAGGGTGATATTTTTCAAAAACTTGGAGGAAATAAGGATTTGTGAGGAAAATGCATTCTCCCTGGCCAATGGTGTAAACAGAAATTTAAACCCATGGTTTCCAATCACAGAGTTTTAAAGACTTAACTCTTTCCTTCCCTTCTGTTCCTGGCTGTGCATTCTGAAGAAGCCTGTCTCATAGCTGGTCCTTCCTCCAATCTGAGGAATTTAATGGGCTGCTTTCCAAACCTGTGTTTGCTCTAGATAGGAGGGGTATACATCCTTGACCTGGGGCTCTCCCAATAGAGTGGGAAGAAAGATAGGTAAACAAGTCATTAAGTTACAAGTCATTAAATACCTGCTGTATCTGTTGCGTTAGAGCAGTGTCCAAAGTATTTCTGGAGCACAGAGGATGGAATAACAAATTTAAAGATGAAGAGTTGGGGAACACTTCACCAAGCGGGTGATACTTCCATTGGGTCATGAAGTATAAATAGGAGTTCTCCAGACAATGAGCCCGTCAGGTATAGAGTGGGAATGTGTAAAACATCCTGCTTGATTCTGGGAATCTCAAGTAGTTTCATATGTTTGAAAGTAGAGGGCTCTGTGGAAAATGTTGGGAGATAGGACTGCATCATGAAAGACTTGTATGTAATGCTAACCGTTTGTACATTCATTCATAGGCAGTAGGGTAGGAGACTGTTGAGGCTTCTGACAGGGACAGGAAATGTGTTTTAGAAAGGAAAGCCTAGTGGTGTTGAAGAATGGATTTGGAGAGTAAAAGTCATGGCGGCAAGATGATCTGCTAGCTGACTGTTTCACCCTGGAAATGGGACAAGACATCCAGAGGGCCTGATCTGGGCAGGGAGAAGTATGTGAATGCAAGAAGGACTCATGACTGGACTTGGAAACTTGGTGACTAGGGGGCTTGTGCATGAAATATGAGAAACGTCCTGTTTTCTGACTTGACTGACAAGTTGCCAGTGCTGCCATTCTTCTCGAAAGGGAAAATGGTGGAGGAGGAATGAATTTGATGGAAAAGATAAAATGAGTTTAATTCTAAACATGGCACGTCAGATTTTTTAGGAGAGATAGCCTAAAAGGCTCATGGAAACTTGGTTCTGGAGTTCTGGAGAAAGTTCTGGAGAAACTTGGTCTGGACTTTTGGTGAAGGTTCTAGAGTTTGGGACTGGAGATACAGATTTGGACATTGGAATTCTAGTTGGGGAAGGTAGGTAAAACAAATAACTCTTAGAAAAGTCCAGGGATGTCAGAGTGAGAAGAAAGACTGAGGATGGGGGCCTGGGTGGGGAGAATTGGAGAGTTAGAGGAGAGTTAGGTGTCTACAGATGGAACTCAGGGAGAATCGGCAGGAAGAAGCGGAGACCGTCCAGGAAAGCCCCATCCCAGGGTCCCAGCGAGGGGAGCTCTAAAGTGGGCAAGATCAGCAAGGACCCATGTGCTTGCTGGCTGACCGCCAGGCACCCAAGAGCCGTGTGTGTGCTGGCTCAGGGTCGTTCCTGTGGCTCTGAGCCACAGAGGCCTCACTGGCCTGTCGTGTGGGCAGGCTGTGGCCCTGTGCCCAGGGAGCGGGGGTCTGGCCTGGCTTCCAGGCAAGTAGAAACTGCAGAAGAGCAGGAATTGAGTAAATATATTGCAATGTATGCCACACTGCCTCTTTCTTTCCTTTGTGTTTTGGTACAAAATGAAAGTCAGTCCTCAAAACTCACCTTGGAGACCTCACATTTTATGAGGATCCTTTCTTTATTTTTTTCTCCCCTCTTAGTCTCTTTATCCGTGTATGTCCTACCAGTCGGCCAGGAGGCTTTTGTGCACGTGTCCCTTCAGGTGAGTAGCATTTGGGGGACATGGAAAAGGGTGGTCTCTGGATTCCTTATGGCTGGAGAAGACTTGGGATTTATCAGATGACCTCAGGACTTCAGCCTGTCCTTTCTTTATTTCTTGCGACTCTTCTCAGTGAGGACATATATTCAGGGGACCCAGTGGATGCCAAAGATGACTTTGATCACAGAGCTATCAAGAGCATTCAAATGGTGGGAAAACAGAAAAAACCCTACTTGGCCCCATTTTTGTATGACAGGGGCAGCTGAGATGAAAGGTTTGGGAAGGAGAATATGAGCCCGAGGGCTTTCCAGGGGAATGAACGTCAAAGCACTTGAGGTGACTTCAAAGAAAACGTGCTGTTGAGTCAGTGCCTGGATTTCCGGGCCTGCAGAGGGTGCTCTGGCGGGGAACCCATGCTGCCTCCAAGCTCCTGGCCCTCTATCATCGGGGGCTGCGGGCTGCGGGAGCACGGAGAGGTCTGCTGCCCCTGGCCACAGCAGGAAAGCTGGTGCCCCTCTCAGACTCGAGCGGAACAGGTCTGTGAGGAGCCTCCAGGTTGAGGATTTGCCCCACAGTTGAGCTGCCCTGTAGGCACACGGGATCCCTGGGCCCACTGGGAAACTTCCCTTTTTAAAGGAAAGGTGCAGACAGGAAGAGACAGGAAGAAGAATTTATTTATTTTATTTAATTGTACATCTTGGTTTTTCCTCCAGCCCTGAGATGTGAACTCAGGTCCTTGGGATGGATGTGGAGTACGCCTGGCCAGAGGCAGCAGACATAACGGCTGCTCCACCAGGGCAAGCTGACACTTTACTTTTGATCACCTAATTTCAATAGGACAATCTTTTCTGCATTTAAAGCACTTGTATTTTGTAAGTTTGAAACCCTTTTTAATAGACTTTTTTGGGGGGGTGGGGGGGGCCAGCTTTGGGTTCTCAGCAAATTGAGCAGAATGTATATAGGATGCCCCTGCCCCACCGTCCGCACCTCGCTGTTACAAACATATGGCATGTGGACTCATGAGCTGGGTCACCTGTGACAGCTTTTGATATTAACTTCGTTTTCTCAGATCCGTCACAGATAAGCTTCCTTGTGTGCACCAATAAGAAGCCAGATTGCTATGTCTGGAAGAGCCTGAAGCATATCCGTGAGTGTGTGTGTGTGTAGGCTATTTCTGTTTTTTTTTTAATAAAAACTTACTTCAGACAATTGGGAATAGAACTAGAGATTTCAGTAGAGTGCAGTTAAGAAGTTAGACTACGGTGTGTTCCCCCCTTTCCATTGACAAATGGCTCCATCACTGGACATGGTCCTTTGGAAAGGAGGGTGGGGTCTATTTGGGGGAAAACTATATATATTTTTGTAACCAAAGAACCACAGCCTATCTTTGCAGCTATGACTTTGAACTTCCTACTCTGAGATGGTATTTTCTTCTGAGGCACTGCCAGGAGTTGTTTTTCTGGTTCTACTCTGGATTGCCAGTTTTCTTTCCAGCACTTCTGCAGTCCATGACCCATATTTGGGAGCAGCTGAAGGCCTGGGGCTGTGGGGCCAGGCTGGCCAGGACCAACTCCAGATGGAGATAAACCTACTCACATGGCTGTCACTGCTCTAATGGAAGACCCCAGCCACCATCTTAAATGCGAATTTTTGTGTGTGAACCAGAAAGACAGGTAGAAAAGTAGCAGCTAGAACCATTTGAGTATTCAGCTGGGTTTACAAGTTAAGGAACATGATGTCAATCAAAACCCAGTGTTTCCTTTGGATTGCTTGATTTTTTTTTTTGTGGGGGTGGTTAGGGGGGAAGTACAGGCAGGAATGATGTGAGTAGGCAGGCAGGCAGGGAGAGAAAGGAGGTGACTGACTTAACCATTACTCTACCAGAGTGTGCCTCCTTTTGATTTAAATATAGAAAGTTAGGAGAAAACTAAAATTAATCCTGGCCCAGAGAGAGGTATGATGATTGATTAAAAAGAATGTGATGAGTTTTTTCCTTTCTTTCTCCTGCCCTACCTGTTTCTTTTGTGGGATTCTGAATATGCTGCTGTCTACTGATTGCTCAACTTTGGGGTAGAGAGGGGTTAGTAGAAAAAGCCTGGAGTTTGGAATGAGGACAAACTTCATAGCCCTTTTCACTTCCGACAGATTATTTAGTCAGTATTTCCCAGCTCTGTTGACGTGGCACTTACAGAAAGTGACGGTATTTGACCAGGACATTGAAGCAAAACTCAGGGACTCTATTGGCTCTGTGTGAGCTACTTCAGAGGCACACTTATTAGGAAGCTACCAGAACAATATCAATAAAATAATTGATAAAATAAAATGAATGAATGGATGAATGAATGACTCTGGGTTTACAGTCTAGTTCTGGTACTACCTCCTCTGGGTACCTTTCCAAAGTGATTGCATAAGCCTATGATGGAGGATGATGTAAATAAAGTGTCCACCCCTGTGCCTGGTACATGACTGCTCCTTTGGCGATAGTAACTTCCTGTCCTCCATCTTTTTACTCTAGTAATTTCAGAGAGGTAGAGGAAGAACACCCTTGCTGAATTTTTTTTTTTAAAGGAAAAATGCAGACAGGAATGAAGGCAAGTAGACAGAGGCAGAAGAAGCATTTTATTTAGTTGCTTACATTGGTTGCTCCCCCCCGGACCCAAGTCTTGAACCCAGGACCTTGGGATGTATATGGGACTGCTCCTAGGATGTAGTAGACCGCTAGACCACCGCTAGACCACCAGGGCATGCCTGCTGAATTCTAAATTTAAGGGGTAATTTAATAAGTAGAATAAAGCCTTCCTAATGTGGCCTGATTGTCTTATTTATTCATTCATTATTCCATTTATTCATTCAACTGTATTCCAGTTTTATTGCAATGCAATTGACATTGTTCAAGTTGACATATGATATTAACCACATAATGACTTGATAAATGCATATATTGTGAAATGACTACCATGTAAGTTTAGTTAACATCATCATCTCATATAGTTACAGATTTTTTTTCCTTGTGAAGAGATCTTTTAAGATCTACTCTCCTAGCAACTATCCAATATATGACATTGTATTCTTTACTAAGGTCACCCTACAGTACTTTGTATCCCCAGAACTTACTTATCATGAATATTGGAAGTCTGGGCCTTTTAACTATCTTTACCCTAAAGTGGCCTGTGACTAGACTTTTTGGTGGGGTGGATGTGGAAAACCCTCAGAGTTTCTCTAAATCCTGTCTGAAGTTTTTAGATTTAAACCTGATACTGAGACTGATTTACATGGCTCAATTTGGACTCTGAGTTCTCAGGCACCTGCTTTTGCAGAACTGAGATTCTTGGCAGGGGGTAGGTTGGTGGCAGGTGTAAACATTCTTCAGGTCACGAGAGGGAAGACCAGGGGGCCACCTTTGACTCTGCCATCCTTGAAACAGCCATCTGTGCTTTATATTGAGCTCATGACATTGGTTTTCTAACAGAAATAAGTTCCCCAGGCTAATTGGTGTGCTGAGGAATTCATTAACCCCTGAGAGTGAGGAGGTCAAGCATATCTTCTGTCTGGAAGTGATATAGCTTTATTTTAACGTAAAACAAAACAAAACAAAACAAAAATCATTGCTGCTAATGGAATTGAATGCCAAAGAGAGAAACTCCTTAGCTCTTGAGGCGAGCAAGTTTGAATGCATGGCCTGGCAGTGCTCCATGGAACTACCTTGCTGTGAAACAGCAGCCAGTCTTGGGGACAGGTTAGCCCTTCATCTTTGTGAAATGCAGCTGTCTTTCATGGAGAAGTTTGCTCTTTGGCATTTTCCACACATCCCCACCCCACCCCGAATATCCTGATAGGGGGATTTTTTTTTTTTCTCATTTTCTTTTTGAGAAACTATTCCTTGAACTAATTTTGCTTTTAGAAAAAATAAAACAAAACCAAGTACCAAAGCTTCAAGTTTGCAAATATACATGTCACTTGACTGAAAAATACAGTAATTTAACCATGTCTGGGCCTGCTTATCTTATGAGCCAGGAAGTCCTGGGTCTAGGCCTTCTAGGGCTGGGGTGGAGGCCGAACAGCGCCAGCAGACCTAGGGTTTTTCTGTCTTCTCATTCTGCCATCTTTAGCAGGTAGATCTTTGTCTTCATAACTGCAAGGTGACTGCTTCACCCCGGCATGACCTCAACTTCCCCAACAGGAAGAGAGAGAGAGAGGTAACACAGGCTTAGTACCTGCATTAGAAGAGGCAGCGTTAGGCAACATCAGGTAGTTTCTACCTGAATTTCTCTTAGGTTCACCGGCCACTGCTGGCTGTACGCGAGGCCAGGAAGCTCTGGGTGGCACCCCGCTACTGTGGCAAGTCTGATTGTGAAAAAAAGGGCAGGATGGAGATGGAGTGACCAGGCAGCAAGCCGCATCTGCTGCACTACATGGTAACATTTACCCAAACTTAGAGGCTCGCAGGTCTGGTAGGGGCCTCTGAGATGGCCAAGTACCACCCCTCGTGTCTCAGATTAAGGGAGCTACTTCATTTCCTTCTACTTTCGCTCAGCCTGCCCCAAACCCCTGTTGCCCTTTCTGGCTGTCCTGGTCTGGGCAGTTCCTCCCCTAAAGTGTAGACTGTGCCTGGAGTGTGAGCGAGCTGTGAAGAAGGCCTTTTTACTGGAGAGGAGGGTAACAGGGACACGGGCAGTATGTGAAGGGGATTCCAAAGGTCTGATTATGCTTTCTCAGGACAAGCAGCCGGCCAACAATAATGACTTGGCCACCTCTGAGTGCAGAACCTGGAATCCTGCCTCCTGGAATGATCACAAACGCCAAAGACTCAGCCCTGCCCTTGAGACGCGGAGCCCAGCAGGGCCACCAGAATAATGGCACATGTGAGACAAAGCAGAGACACAGACTGACAATGAAGAAAGTCCCTTGGCAGTTGAGCAGCCAGATAGGGAAGGTGGCTGAAGGTGGCTGGGAGGAGCAGGCCTTGAGCAGGGGCTTGTGAAGGTCTCTTATTGGGTGAAAAGCAAGGTGTGTACAAAGGACTGGTTGAAAGTAAGCAGCATGGCCTGGTGGCAGCCCTTGAAGAGACTGGCCTGCAGCCTGGAGTGTTTTCTTAAGAAGAAGAGTGGAGGGTCTGCATGTCTGTGGATTCCTCCAGTGTGCAGAGGGAGTGTTAAGTGAGCCAGACTTACAGGAATATGGCTCAAGGACTCTGCACCACCTTTCTGCTTTGAATGGTCAGTTTCAATCCTCTTCTTTCCATCCCACATTGGGTACTGCCTGGGAGACCCAACATTTCTTTTTTGCCCTTGCTTCTTTTGTTTGCGACTCCTTCTTTGGGGTTCCAGCCAGCCTGTTTAGTGCTGTGCCTGTGGGTTCCATAGCACTCAGGAGGGCATTCAGGGCCAAAATGGCGGGGGCGGTGAGTGTCTTGTCTCTGAGACTTGCATTTCCTCGTGGTGGACCCGATGGGCGGTGCTCGGCAAGGAGAGTATTTGGTATATTAGTCCCCTCAGGCTGCTCTAACAATATACCACAGACAACAGATGTCTGTTTCTTACAGTCTGCAAACTGGGGAGTCCAAGAAAAGGTGCTGGCAAATTCTTTTCCTGGTGAGGGCTCTCTTCCTAGTTTGCAAATGAATCTTTTCTCTCTCCTCACATTGGGGAGAGAGAGCTGTGGCCTCTCCTTCTCTTCTTTTAAGGACACCGATCCCATCCTGGGGGATTGGGCCCTCGTGATCTCACTTCACTCTACTTACCTCCCACAGGTATCTCCAAATATCATCACATTGGGGGTTAGGGTGTTAAACTGTGCCTCTTGAGATGACACAATTCAGTCGATAGCACTGATGATTTCCTGGGGTTTCAAGAAGTTCCCACATGACAAGCGGTGGTGACCAGGGCAATGTGCTTTCTGCTGGAAGAAAAGTTACTAGAGTGGAAAACCTGTTGAATGATGATTCTTAAGTAGGGTTCATGGACTCAGTCTCGGAAGCTCCTGAGATACCCTCCAGGTATTGAGCTATATTTTTCATCACAGTTTAAAAAGGCTTTATGACTCCTAAGGTTAAGAGTAGTGTCTGGGAGGTCATACCTTTGAAGTAAAGGCCGAAAGGGATGAGCTCTATGCAGTGATGTCCACTGTTAGCACCCCTTTCTCCAGCTGTGTTTATCCTGGTCCAGGTCCAGGGGCACATACCGCCAATCTGACACCTTCTGTGGACCTCTGGCTGCCTCCTTGGTGGACCCCAACCCTGAGTTGCTTCAGACCAGTTGGCTGCCCCCCTCACTCCCAACCCTGTAACTCCATCCCCCATTGCCTAGAGCAAAGGTTTCTGAATCTTTCTTGCATATTATTAATAACCTGGGAGCTTAAAAAGTTGAAGTCTGAGTCCTAGCCCAAGTGATTCTGATCTCCTTGCTTCTGGGATGACCGTTTCCCTGATGTTTCCAAAATGAAACCAAAGTTGAGAACTGCTGGCTTGGGGCTTTGTTACTGGAAGAGTGGTTGTGGCCAGCAGCATCGGCAAACCTGGGAAGTTTGTCACTGTTGCAGAATCTCAGCCCCTACTGCAGACTTTCTGGATCGGCTGCTCCCTCACTGAGTCCATGCACGTAAAAGTGTGAGAGCCGCTGATTCGAGTGTCCTGCTGTTGCTCCCCTGAGGCCGATGTACCCCTACTCTGCACAGCAACCCAAGCACCGATGGGCTGAGTCAGGCTAGAGAAAATCCAAGAAACAGACATGGCCCCTCTCAAACCCTTCTTGGGCATCAGTTCTACATCTGGATTAGCCTCCCTGCTCCCTCCCACTCCCAGCTTTGATACTTTTTGTACTTGTCCACTTGAAGTCCCAGCATGTTTTGGCGATAGGAAATCTTGGATCTTAGCAGCAATCTGACTGTGAAATCAGTGTCTGGTGGGACTTGTTGCAGCCTGTGCTTCAGGATGTCTTGGCGAGAGAGCCTGACCTCGTGGTGCTTTGCCTCATCCACTGGGTAGAATTCACTCTCTGACCCTGAGGGGTAGAAGTGGGAGAATCAGATTAAAACCGAAAATAGTATGAATTAGAATGAATAAAACATGCTAGAGCTGGAGTGATTAGACCAGAGAGGACAGACACAGAGCACTGGTGTTCTCACTATATGGACTCCTATTGAATCCAGCTGTTCTCTCTGAGCTCACACTTAAGCCTACTTCGGTTTTCAAGAGGACTCTGGCAGACATTCTAGAGCTTTAGGGTGTCCACTTAAGATAGAACCGCTCTGTGGTTTTTTCATCCCCTAACATTGCATCATCTGCTCCTCATATTCTTGAGTTTCATGGCACAGCTTCTGAGTTCTCAGGTAACCTTGCGATATCATCAGTACCTTTCTCCTCTTTTTGCCTGCTCTCAAGCTCTCGACTTTCATGGGCAGTTAGTAAAATGAGTGAACATGTCTGAGATTGTCACTCACTCTCCACAGAGACTACAGGTCTTTGGAAAATGTCACTTTGCTCTAACATTGATGGGGCAAAAAAAGCAATCAGCTGATTTTGAACTAAAGGATGTTATTTCATCACCCACTTTCCTTATATGTTGTTTCGCTTGAAGTTACCATTTCCAAGAACCTAAGTTAGTGAGGTGACGTTAACTTCGAGCTGCCATGAACTGGGACTTGAGAATGTCTAGACTTAGCGGGCACCCAGGTACCTGCTCACCTGCCTTGTTCCCACTGCCCTAACTGAATGAGTTTCATTTCTTCCGTTCCTCATCACTCGGAGGCAGTGACAGTGGATTGGATCATTAGGCTTCCTGTTCCCTCGTTTTACTGCTCACCCGATGTTCTCCATGTTTTCTATTCCCTCTTATAGTTGACCTGTGAGTAACTTGGGTTTGCACTGTGTGAATGCATGTAAGTGTGGATTTTCTTGTAAGCAGATGACTTCAACATATACTCTCCATAAATATAGTACAATGCTGTAAATGCATTTTCTCTTCTTTATGATTTTCTTCATAGCATTTTTCTCCAGCTTACTTTCTTGTATGAATACAGTATATAATACACATAATCCACTAAATACGTGTTAATTGACAACACATGTTAATTTTCTTATAAGCAAGACTGACACCAGCAGGCTCTTAGTAGTTAGTTTCAGGAGAGTTAAAAGAAATGTAGGGATTTTTTTTCTGTTTAGGAAGCATTTTATGATTTTGGCTCCAAGTTTAGAATTTTCACCGACATAAAATCAACACTTTCAGATACTCTCCCGCAGAAACTTGCTCAGCTTCTGACCCTTGGTTTTTGCTGACATATCAACATATTTTTCTCCAGTACAGACAATCATTCTACCCATGATTGATGGATCAGTCTTAACTTCCAATTTCAACACTTGGCTTTTATTTAGGAAACTATTCAGGGCTGTTTTTAATTCAGAAAGAGTGGCTTCATCGAAAGGAGATGCAGGGTTAACTGTGCAAGATACTTCATGGTGGAACTGCATCATAGAAAGGCAGAAATGATCCCATGAGTATTATTCAGACGACCATTTTCCTGCAAGCAAATCGATCAGGTTGGATGTGAGGGGAGAGAAACCTGTCTTTTGCGGTCCTGTCGGTTAGACTTCTCACTTTAATGGAAGCTTTACATGAAGGTTCATGATAGAAGCTGCCATTTTGGATTCCTTCAAGAGTTTGCTACTCTCAATCACTCCTTTTCCACATGTTCCAGCTTATTCTGTTTAGGTGCAGCAGAAAAAAATAGCAGTGGCATATCGACCTTGGACACCATATATCTGAATAGATGACCTTACAAGCTTGGCAAACTGACCACAGAAGTACTGCCCCAAGAGCGCGGACACAGCAGGGCTGCCATCTTCTTCCGGGTGGCTCAAAGTCAAGTGTAAAGGGAGCAGAATGTGGGGATTTTTGACTGCTGGGTGAGGAAGGGAGTGGTCAGTGTCCCTAATGCCCAAGATGTTCAAGAGTCATCTGTGTTTGAAATGATGTGACCTGGTTTGTTGCCCCTCATACAGCATCAGGGCTGACCATCACCACTGAGATGATGTGTCTCAGGTTTGAGGAGCTGGGGCGTCAGGATGGTGTCTGAAGCAAGTTCATCGGGAAGATGGTGGTGATTAGGAGAGACTGGGGGAGATTACAGCTGCAAAGGAATTTGGACCCTGTGTTGGTAGATAATATAGTTTTAAAAGAAATTAGACATACTGATTTTGCATAAATCTCATTTTTTTTAATAAATGATTTCTCCTCCAATAATTTTTTTTTTTCCTTTTTTGTATCAGTGAAATTTTTTTTTTCTTTTTGTATGGAAAGGTCCAAACAGGAATAGGCGAGCAGGAGGAGGCAGGCAGGAAGAGAGAAGAGGAGGAAGCACTTTATTTTTTCTTCTTGTTTGTTCCCTGCCCCAACTTGGTCCCAGGATGAGAACGCTGGGTCATTGGTATCTTTGTGGACTGCACCTGGTGGACTTAACTGGTTGTTAAGCCACCAGGGCACACCTTGCAAGAAATTTAAATTTTTTTCCAATTAAAAATTTCATATTAGTGAGCCCTGGTAGAGCAGTGGTTAGGCCAATTGCCTCTGAAGGACACAAGCCACACAACCAGTATGAACAACAACAACAAAAAAATGAAATAAAATAAAATGCTTCTTCCTTCTCTCTCTTCCTGTCTGCCTGCCTGCTTGCCTTCATTCCTGCCT
Organism: Solenodon paradoxus; assembly: GCA_004363575.1. Classification (NCBI taxonomy): domain Eukaryota; kingdom Metazoa; phylum Chordata; class Mammalia; order Eulipotyphla; family Solenodontidae; genus Solenodon; species Solenodon paradoxus. Next base: position 29,303 of record RJWH01001938.1, read on the forward strand.
GCACTTTTCCTTTAAAAAAAATTATTGAAGACACACGACATTATAATATTATATAGGTTTAAGGTGTATATCATCAAAAGTCAGCAAATCAATATCTGTATATAATACATTAAATTCACCATCAACAGTCCAATTCTATCCTTCATCTGTAATTGACCTCTTTTACACACCTTGCCTCCCCTTCCCTTTTGGTAGCCACTAACATCATTCTTTAGTGAAAAAGATTTTTGTTATATTTGGTTTATTTGTTTGTGTGGTTTCTCTGTGTACCACACATGAGTGAAATAATATGACACTTGACTTCCTACTTCTGACTTACCTCACTAAGCATAATTCCCTCTAGATTTACCCATCTTGTTCCTAATGGCAGGATTTCATCTTCTTTCTAGCTATGTAGTATCCCATTGTGATATATTTCACATCTTCTTTATCTACTCATCTGTCAGTGGGCATTTAGGTTGCTCTCAGCTCTTGGCTATTGTAAATAATGCTGCAGTATACAGAAAAAATTAGTTTTGGGGGGGTAAATATACCAAGTCCCTTCAATAAATTTTAAAGAAAATGAATGCCTTATAGGCCATTCAGAGGTAGATCATGACCTCTCTCCAAATGCATAAATCCAACAAATACTCTCACCCATATATACTGCCTCAAGATGTTCCCAACGGCGGCCTGAATCTCCAGCCTGTGGTTTATGTGAGTCTCACAAGCAGAGCACTGTTTCTGCACCCATCCGAAAGGCTTCTGGAACTAGAACCAGAAGTAGCATCAGAGTATTTCATTCGTTTTTGTCCCGACAACTTTTCCAGCTCATCTTTTCCTTTGTGAAGACTCCTTGAAGAGCAATTATTCTGTCTGACCTTGATTTCCATTCTTCTGTAAACTCCTTTCAGATTTCAAAAATGTGGCCAGAAGTCAGGCCATTTACATTTGGGGTTCAATGAACTCAGTAGTCTCTGTTTTAATTTTATTTCTCATGGCCTCATTTGCTTCCTTTATAAAGTGGAATGGAAAGACCCATTGATTTCACACAATTGGTATGAGGATTAAATAAGATTTTTTAAGCGGAATCACTTTAGAAAAGGTTAAAAGTTCTTCCTAGTTATATTATTAAGTTCAAATGAAAAGGAAATATGCCTCTTTTTCTCAAGCAAAACAAAATTAGTTTATTATTGCTGTTATATATTATCTGTTGCTCAGCTTCAACATGAAATTAATATTCCACCTTGTCTGACAATGTTGCTAATTATTTGATTGGATGCCCATGGGCATCTAGAGTCTTCCCATAGTCTCTCTTTGTCCTTTCTTTTTCTGAACTCCTCTAGGTATATCTGTGCCCACAGTTTATCTTGAAATTGTTGCATCGTGCATCACCATTTCAGATGTGTGCTCTGAGTCTCAGAGAGAGCAGAGATGGAGATGTTACTGAATTTTCTGGACTGAAAAACTCAGGCAGTGGCTTATTGCCAGTCCTTCCTCCCTTTTGCTAGATTTTGAGAATACCTGCCAGCCCATTTCCATGCAGTCTTCCCCTGTAGACGGGAGGCAGTGGAGGGAGGGAAGGAACCTGGCCAGGGTGCAGGGGCAGCAAGGCAGGAATGGCGTAGTGGTGTGTGAGTGAGTAAGCTCAGGGAGTGTCCGCAGGCCTGCCTTTCCCCTGCTGCAGCCTCAGTTCCAAAGGAATGCAGGCAGGTGTTTTCACCTCCACCTCCGCCTGCTTCACCCTGTGCGTATGGGTGGCTGGTGGTGCGTGTGGGTGTGCATTGAGGGTTAGGTGCGCCAGCGTACAGCATTCTTTTACCTTCACCCTCTGACCTCCCCACTCCCATGGGTTGAGGCTCGTGGAAACAGATGCATCCTTTTCCATTCCTTCGCCTACACATTTGAATTATCTGGGGATATTTTTAAAGGTGCTGGTGTCTGAGCCCCATTCAAGACTAAATTGAAATATCTGGCGTTGGGCCATAAGAATGTTTTAAATAGTCTCAGATCAGATTTACATTTATATTTAGGTCCATGATCTACAATGAAATATATGCAAAATAAAATGTAGCATTAGATTAATAGAATGCTGGAAAGATTTGTGATAAAACAATACCGTAATGTTAATGTAGAATCTAAGTTCTTAGACATATACTATTCATTATAATATAATTTGTACTTTGCCCCAGTTGATATTTTTCAAACTAGAATGTTGGAAATAAAACCCCTCACTTCTCTAGATAAGTGATTTGGGACTGATGCCACCCAGACTTGATGACAGAGGTGGAGGAAAGGAGAGGCTGCATCTCTGTTTTGGGAATGTGTGTTAGATCTGCAGGTCTTAGCATGGGTTCAACGAGGTTGAACTCAAAACTTGACTAATTGGAATTCTGATATTAGCACAGAGGAAATAGTTGTTTCTGAAAGACGCTGACTCTTGGGTGGGAACATCTGGGGCTCATGTATGGGAGCAGAGTCTCGGAACCAGAGAAACTACTGAGGGTCATCTGCTCCTGCCTCCTGCTCCATGGCTTTCTTCATGGCTTGACCTGAATTGCCTTTGATTTGTGCAGCTGGACAGAGTGATTCGAAGGTCACTGTAGGGAGAGTGGAATCACTGTGAATTTCAGCACACGAAGATCGTTTTTTTACGAGGAAAGATAGAAGTGATTTTGTGCAAGGTTTGCTGCCTTTCTCTTTCTGGCTATTTTAAAAGTGGGTGTGGAACGAGAGCTGGAGAGCACTGCCCTCAAGAAGTGTGGTGTGCACATAGGGGCGCGCACTGTTTTGTAAATCAAAGTAACCTCGAGAAAAATTTAAAAAAAGCAAGTGTACAGTGTGGTGCTTGTTTTAGCTTTCTTGAGTCGCAGGTCCTGGTCCTCCCTGAAATTGCAGAATGTCGTCTCTTTCTAACTTCCTTGCTCCCCAAACTTCATCCAGCAAAGGCTCTTCTGTCCTGCCCAGGGAGGCCACAGAACAAATGACAAAGGCCCTTTAATGGAGGGAGAAGGAGCAAGAGCCCTGCAGATGTGAAGTGAGGTTACAGGGAGTCAGCCAGGCCCCTGGGAGCTGCAGCTGCTCATTGCAGAGGCCTGAGTATGGAACTCATTCCGTTCTGGAGAAGAAATATGCTGCTGATTATGAGTAACTGTTTTTTGGTTTCTTTTTAAGGGAAAGGTCTAGGCAGGAATGAAGGCAAGTAGGCAGGAAGAAAGAGGAGGAAAAAGCATTTTTTTCATTTTATTTGTATTTAGTTGTTTGCACTGTTAGTTTCCCTCCGAACCTAGGACTCGAACCCAAGGGTGTGTGGCTTGTGATTCTTGGGAGGCAGTTTTCCCAACTGCTGCTCCACCAGGGTGCACCTGATTATGAGTAACTTTACACTCCCTTCCCACAACTTCTTGGAGTCAGAGAATTCAGTCTGTTCTCCTGGACTTTTTGGAGCTTTCACAGGGATTAAACTCCTGCCCAGTCTTGTCTATACCACTAGTGCTCTTGTTTTTGTAGTAACCAATGTTTAAAGTACTTTACAGTTTGTAGAAGTCATTCACATTAGTATCACTTTTGCATTGTGCCAGCTTCTGTAAGGGCTTGAGTTCCGTAGGACACAATGCTGAAATGCCATCTCTTCTTACTCTGCAAACTTTCCTGGGGTAACTGCTATCACTTCATTGACTGTCTATATTATATTATGATGGGCCTGTAGTTTATATCTTTAGCCTGGATCTTTCTGCAAGATCTGATTATCCAGGTGCCAGCTTGTCTTTCCACTGTGATCCCTCAAAGGTTCTTCAATGAAATAAATCCAAGACCCAATGTAGGTGCGTTTCTCCCAGGTTCCACCCCAAAGCTATTTCTTGCCTCAGCAAGTCGTGCCGTCAGCCACTCTCTCAGGCAGGCCAGGTATTTGGGATCACCATGGACATCCCTCTCACCCTAAACCCTCAGACATAATCTGTCACTCAGTTTCCTGCGGGTCTTTTCCTCCTGAGTGTCTCAGCTGTCCAAGTCCCTTCCATTTCCTTGGCTGCCTATTTAAGACAAAGCTAAACCCTCTCTTTTACCAGGACTGTGCTAGTCACTTATTAGCAACTCTCTTGACACCCGTTTTGCCTTCTCTCTCATCATTCCCAAATTGAGGAGAGGTCTTTTCAAAATACGTATCCGATTAGGTCACTGTCATTTCATAAACCCCTTCAAAGACTTCATATTGCTATTAAGATAAAAACACAATCCCTAACAAGCCCTACAGCTCCCTCTGTGATTTGACCTCTGTATAAGTCTTCCCTGGCAATCTGCTCCAACCATAAGAGCCCCTCATCCCCTTTTTAGGTTCTTTAAATATAGTCCTTCCTGCCACGGGGCACACAGGGGCACCCACCCTGCTGTCTCCGATTGGTTCAGTCAATACTGCTTATCCTACATTGAACTCCTCAAGCCTTCTTCTTTTTTATTTTATTTTTTTTTGTATTTTATTTTATTTTTATGTAGTTGTTCACACTGGTTGCTTCCCTCTGGCCCCAGGACTCGAACCCAGGGGTATGTGGTCTGCAGTCCTTTGGAGGTGATTGATCTAACCACTACTGCACCAAGCTCAAGTGTTAAAGAAACTCTTCCTATTCTTAGAGATCAGGAGTTTTTTTTTTTCCCCCACAGGAAGTTGTAACATATTTTATACTCATTACCTTGACTGCTTGATATCTTCTCTCTCATTAACCGAACTTCCAATTGAGCAAGAATCTGTTTGCTCTTCCTCACCACTGCACCCCAGTAGACAGCACTCAGAAATATTTGCTCAATAAATTAACCCCCTGGAGTAGGTAGGACAAATATTTTTATTCCCTGTTTTTTAAATTCAAGGTGATGGTGTTTTTTTTGTTGTTGTTTTTGTTTTTAAAGCAAATGCTTAGCATTGTTTATAATGCAGATATTTCTGCCTCTTATTATTTCCTTCTTCTGACATTTCTCAGCCCTCTGACTCTGGCATTGCCCCAGCAGAGGCAACCATGGCCAATAATTTTTTGGGAAATGCTTCTCCAGACACAGAATGTCAAATCATAGACCCTTTTTAGATTGCTAGAAATCTTGTGAAAATGTGCATAACTAACTGTTGGAGAATTTAACTGTGAAAAATAAGAGCATTGTTAATTGGAAGCTCTGTATGGATCGCTGATTAAATCATGAAAGTGAATTTTTGTTGTTGGTTTTAAAAGGAGGTTTTCAAGGGGAGGACTTTGAGACTGACTCAAAAAGCCATGGCTGTCTGAGATCTCACTTTTGGCGTTAGGAAAACGAACCTGTTCCTGCTGTAGGGTGTCCGGTCCATCATGTTTAGTCTCTGGTCACACTAATGTGTCTGGTGCCAGCGAGGCCCTGGGCTCTACTTTCTCCACTATGGACTATTTCTCCTATTACGTTTGCTGCTTACTTCCTCTGAGGAACACAGTAGACTTATCTAGCTGTGTTTTCTTCTAGCTGCCCAGGGCCGTGTGGCTCTCCATTGTGTTCAAAGAGATTAGGCGCCCAGGAATCATTGTCTGGGACACCGTGCCCTGTATTCCTTACTGCAGAACTAAAACTTACTTCTCGTCACGTTTTATCCACTGTGTACATACATTCACTGTGTAAGGATGGATTCAGAAAGCACTCAGGGTCCCCACCCCTCCCAAGTCTTCATCACAAAGCAAGCAAAGGAGAACAGGGCTCTCCATGACTATTTCCATCGTTAGCTCAGGGATTTCAGACCATCTTAACCCTTCATACTAGCCTTAGTTTTCATTTTTTTCTGATGTGGGCTGCGTGTGTGCATGTGTATGTGCATGGATGTGTATCATGCATGTCTGCATGCATATGTCCATGTGCGTGTGTACATGTGGGGGGGTGTGGGTTTTTTTCCTGTGTAAATACCTTTGCAATCCCGAAGCCTCTATCCCTATGTTGGTATTTGGAGACATTCCTCAGATCAGACAGGGGGACTGTTGCCAGGGTGTCCAAATGGGAACGTGCTCATGAGCAAATACTCCTGTGTTGATTGACCCACCACATGTTCATTGATGAATGTTATGGTTACCTTGCTGTTTAGTTCGTTAGATGACTGTGGCATTCAAAACAAGAGCTCCATCCTTATTCTAGAGTCATCTTTTTTCGTTTCTTACCAAGAAGAGCTCTTATTGCTCACTACAAAAGGACTATTATCCCATTACCAAAAAAAAAAAAAAAAACAACTCTCTGAAAACACATTCTCACTCAAAACTGTTGTTAATTTCTGTTTTCCAGTAGTATTTTTTATATAGCTCTCATTTATATTTTTCACCTAACTTTTGTGTCAACTCTTATAGTCACTGGGAGACTTTTTTCTTTGTTTAATACCTGTCTTCACTCTTTAATACCTATGTGTTATTCACTGTATGTTTTGTATGTAAGTAAATATGCAAGTGTTTGAATTTGAGGTGATTTCCCCCCTTTGTTCTCTTTTCAATTGGCAGGTGTAATTCCAATGAACAATCCTAGAAAGGTGAAAAGAGGTAGAATAAGCATTCTAAACCTTCCATGACTTTTTGTGACTTATCCAGAGAAGTCCATGATTGAAGTCAGAGGAACCTGGGTTGACATGGTTTGGAAGGAGGAAGGAGGCTCCTAGGAGGGACCCTGCTTGTATCCCACATCATACTGTGTGTACCCCCACACTGCAGCATTGCCATAGAGACAGCAAGTCCTGTAGTGTCTGTAGCCCGCATGGTGCCCTTTGTAACAATTTGTCTTCCAAGCCCCACCCTGTATTTTCTCTCTGTTTTGATATAATTCAAATTCTGGGAATAAGCAGGCCTCTTTAGGCTCTGTGTAGACTCCATTATTTTCTCTTACACGTATGTGTATCTCAGATCTCTGTATTCCTGCTGCCTGAATCCAGGGACTAGTTTCCTCCGGATGGGGGACGCATGCGGGCCTCCGGGCTTTTGAAGAACACGGCTCTTCGCTGGAGCTCGCGGACGCGTGGTGCACGGTCGCACAGTCGGTGCGGGGTAGGTGGATAACGGTTCTTCTGTGCGCTAGAGAAATCGCTGGAGGAGAGCTCTGTTCTTAGAACAAGGCACATGCTGTTGGGCCAGACATTCTTTCTGGCCGGAGGATACAGAAGTGGTGTTTAAAGGCTGTTGGCCGCCCGCCCACTCTTGAGCTCTCTGGAATGTGCTCTGTCTGGGCCATGCTCCCAGGCAGCGCTGCAGTTCCTGCGGGGAGGGCAGAAGCCAGCTCTGCAGGCCGGGCCTCAGCTTTCCTGCCAAAAAGAAGGAATCGGTTTTGACTTTGAGCTTCCCACCTAACCTCTGCCCCGACTCCATGACCATCCTGCATACAAAGACTCTTCATTTTTCTTTCTTACAATTGCTGTTGCATCATCGCAACTATTTTACCCTGAATATAAAGTTAAGAGTCTACAGACGCTTTGGGAGAGAGCATCACCCTTAAAGGCTTGGATCCCAATTTCTGTGTTTTGGGACACACGCCTGTCTCTAGAACTCTGTGTGTTAGAGAAGAGGAAGAGATTTCTAAAGCAACATAGGTTATCCTTGGGAATTCTAAGGGGGCAATTTAAAAAAGAGGTGGTGCTTTTCCCTTATCGAAAGACTGACTTCTTAGGTTGGGACTAATTTGTAATTTTTGTCCCTAAAATTTTATTTTGAAAAATCTCAGACCTGAAAGAAAAGTTGTAAGAAATAGTCGCACCCTGGTGGGGCAGCAGTTAGGTCTGTGGACTCTGAAGGAAGCTGGCCACATACCCCGGTTCAAGCCTGGGTTCTGGGGTGGGCCTGGGGAACAACCAGTGTGAACAGCTAAATAAAGTAAGTAACATGTTTCTTCCTCTTCTCTCTTCCTGCCTGCTGCCTACTCATTCCTTTATTCCTGCCTGCACCCTTAAAAAAAGGTTGTAGTAAGTAGTACAATGAAGATATGCATCTTTCAGCTAATTCCACCAATTGTTAATATTTTACCAGATGAACTACTCTCTCTGCGTTTGTGTGTTTTGTGTTTTACTGACCCTTTGACAGTTTGAAACATCATGACATTAGATATTTCAGCAGGTATTTATGAAGAATAAAGACCTACCTTTAAAGAGCCTTGATGAAAATCATATGACTTGAACAAGTGAATGTCAGTACACTGCTATTATCTGATATGTTCATGTTCAAATTGCTTCAGCTGTCCCCTTTGGAAATTTTGGAGACAGTATCCAATGGAAGATCAAACATCGCTTGTATGATCTGTAATCCTGATACCATGTGCCCTCTCTTCTCAGACTAGGAACAGTTTACTTTGGCTTCACTAGGAACACCAGCCATCTTGCAACAGTTCCAGTGCGTCCTGTCCCTCCTGGCAAAGCAGCCGCACAAATGTCCTTATTTGACACAGGTTGGTTTACTGGCTATCATCTTTCTTCCTTCTCTCACTTCAGCTCTGCTTTTTGTACACTCCTCCTTTTTCCTTTCTTATTTTCTTCCCCTCCATTCTCCTACATTTTCCCCGACTCCCTATAAAATACACAAGACTTAAACATTATAATTATTTTATGCTTCAACTTGGAAACTGATGCTGTGGCAGGTGGGAGTTGCCTAACTGGATTGGCCTATGGGTGGGAACAGCGACTAGGTGATGGGGTGGAGGGAGCTGTACTGGGGGGCTGACCTAGCTGCAGACCTCGTTGGAGGGGGCCAGACATTTCAGCACAGCACAAGGCTAAAAGGATATCGGAGCGTCCAGGGAGGCACCAGCAGTGAGGATAGGAAAGGGTGGGGTGTACCACGATGGGGAGGAATGGCACTATGGTGTATCAGAAGACCATGGGCTTTAAAGTCAGGCAGATGGAAATAGTGAACTTACACTGATTAGCTTTATGATCTTATTTAACTTTCTGAGCCTCGTGTTCTTCATCTATAAATGAGAAGAGTAATGACATATTGGTGCTCAATAATCCAGAATAGTTATTATATATTTGCATGTTGTCTCAACACATTTGCAGTGAGGGGAGTCCCAAGTAGGGATTTTAAGTTAATATAGGTGACCAACATGAAGCTGATGTCGGGTTGCGGGTGTGTGTGTGTGGGGAGAGAGAGAGAGAGAGAGAGAGAGAGAGAGAGAGAGAGAGAGAGAGAGAGAGAGGTGGTTCTCAACATGGACTCCACTGGCAGCAGCGTCTGAGACCTGGTTAGAAATCCCATTCCTGGACCCCACCCCAGACACACTGACTTAGAAACTCCAGGGATAAGGTCCATACAGCTGACTTTTGATAGGTCCCCCAGGTGATCTGATACATACTTGCAAAGGACTGAATGTTTATATCGCCTCCAAATTGATAGGTTGAAAATCCTAATTCCCAGTGTGACGGTATTAAGAGGTGGCGCCTTTGGGAGATGATAAGGTCATGAGGATGGAGCCCTCATGCTTGGGATTAATGCCCTTATAGAGACCCCTGAAAGCGCTATTCCCCTCTTCAAAGATGGACCTATGAACAGGAAACGAATCTATGAGCAAGAAATGGACACTCACCACAGACTGGTGAGTGTCCTGGTGCTATGATCTTGGACTTCACTAGACTCCAGAACGGTCAGAAATAAATTTCTGTCATTCATAAATCAGCCAGACTGTGGAGTCTGCTGTTGGAGGAGTCCAAATGGACTAAGACAATGCTAGAGTTTACGAATTCCTACCCTAGATCAGGAGGCTGGATAGAGTGGATTAATCTCCTAATTGCCAATTTGGATAATTCGTTTTGTTCCTCCTCAGATTAGAATCAGACAGTGGTAAGCAGAGCAAGACTTTAGAGGTCACCCTGGCCAGTTTAAGAGTCGAGAGCCTGTGACTTGCGTCCAGGTTTTGCACATGGTTAGTTGCATCACGCAGATGGGAAACCAAGACCTCTGGTTTCGGGCTCCTTGCTCCTGGCGTGGGCTCTGTCCCTTCTCTAAGACTGTTCGCCCAGTGCTCTCCGAGGACAGGGTTCTTTGTGGCGTGGCCTAAGGAAATATCCCCGAAGAAACCACAAACATTGGTCTAATCACCAGTGGTTCTCTTAACATTTTAATAACAATGTATTAATAGTTCAGATGGAGACTCTTTCCAAACCTCAGAATCAAGTGGCTTTGTCATTATTTCTTTTAATTATTCGAGAAGAGGAAACATATCAGCAGTTAGCAGAATTCCAACTCTTTTTTTTTTTTTTATCTTTTCTGGCTTTTGTTCTGCTATAACGAATGTAAATGTATCTGTGGGTATATGATGTGTGCTTGAGAGAGAGGGAGGGCAGAGAAAGAAGTTTCTCTCTGTGGGAAAATAATGATCTGAAGAAGGCAACCGTTGAAGCAGTTGGGGGCTTCTGGCCATCCCAGAGAGCTTTTACTAATTCTGGTTCTGAAGATAATTGCATTTCCTGTCTTCATATAGTCTGCCTCCTCATTTATCTTGTTTCCCCTTCAGATAATCTTGATAGTGGATTTGGATAACTTTCTAAAAGCTTGTGATTCTCTATGAAGAAAAGGGTGGACACTGAAGAAATTGGAAGCAGTGACTGTGTTGGATCATTCGAGGTCCAGCTTTGATGCCTGTCACGCCTGTGCTCCTCCTTCCACCCTGGGGCCAGCGGGGGCCCAGAGAAAGCCTTCCCTGAATGTTCTGGTTTTTCTGGCTGGCTTAAAATTCTTCTGTCTCTTGGGACCTTAGCCCCAGGTGCTCCAGTGTCTGTGCTGAGTGTGCCGAAACCCTAATCCCCAAGGAAAACATCTCCCTGTCAAAATGCACGAGTGCTTTGGCAGTGAGGAGGGAGTACGAGCCCAGGTGGAGACTCCTGGCTTAGCTTTCTTTGTCATGGTATCATGGTAATTTTAAAGGGGAAAAAGAAAACAACTTAGACTTTCTAGGAATTTGTTTCTGCCAAAAATAGATTGTAATACATTTTTATGTTGGTGTTGTCACCATGTGTTCATTTAAATTCCTTCTTTCTTCAACTGATAAACCAAAAACTGAGAAAAATAGGCTCTAGACAAAAACCTACCCGAACTAAGAAAGGAAAGACCATTTCTAGTTTAAGCTTATAAAAACAAATCAAAGAACACCTGAACATAATTATCCTGGCATTAGAAATTTGAGGAGAAGGGTCGTAAACGATCCAGGGAAAAAATTAGGTTGGCACCCTCTGGTCAGGGTATAATGGAATTCTAGTTCATGTGATTAAAATATAGTTCATTTAGAAGAAAATTTAAATTTAAAACTTTGTAGTATAAATATAGTTCATGTGATACACTGTTCATGAACGATGAACTTGGATATTTAAATTTAATCTATAAAAACCATGAATAAAACAAAGAGAGAAAGCCATGACATAACAGATGACTAGAGAATTTTCTGATGAGCTCAGATTTTGGAAGACTGTATCTTAATTCTAGAAGGATTGATGTTTATCCAAGGACACATATAAAAGTCACATAGATTGCTTAAAAAAAAAAAAAAAAAAAAAAAAAAAAAAAAAACAGGAAAAGGAATACCAGAGTGAAGTGTGGGTTACCAGAAAACTAGAGAGATGAGTAGAGAGCAGATTTTTGACAGGTGAAAAGGTTGTCATTGCTATCTCAAAAAGGTGTAGAGCTACTTATTAACCAGACCCTTTGTCAGAGCAGGGATTGCTAAGAGAATGTAGATTCTGGCTTAAAATCACCAATGGGAGGAGTCTTTAGAAAAAGGGCTTTTATCTGCTCAGCAGATATCAGCAAACTGGAAGATGAGATAGGCAGTTTACTTACTACGACTTTCATGGGGTAGAATATTCCAGATCAGGAAGAGAAGTAAAGGAGGGGGTTGATGGGAGGGAGACAAGAAAGGAAGGAGACATGGAGAGGCAGAACACCCAAGGGGCACAAGCTGAGAGGGGCGCTTCTATGTTAGAATCTGTCTTTAAAATCACCTTGCTAGGTGGGGAAGCTGGATATGCAGGTCACTGCGAGAGCACAAATTTGCATTTTGGAGATGGAGGATGCTAGGATCAAAGGGGGTGGATATTCCTGAATAAAAATTTACTGGGTGCTAGGGACTACGTGGGTGCCTGTGTGCTGTGGATCCTTCGGTGAGCAATGCAGACAGATCAAGCCCTTACATAGCTGAGTACTTGTGAGGGAGACAGAAAACACACACACACACACACACACACACACACACACACACACACTTTCTCCAGAGAGCACTTGTGACAGGTGGGGAAGTCTTGCTGATTTTGTGGCATTCGCACCTGAAGGCAGGGACAGTGAAGGGGCGCTAACCCAATGTCAGGTTCACAGAGGAAGCGGAGGTATTAGAGCAGGGTAAACAAAGGGAAGAAAGGACAATGACAGAGGAAGATGGAGGGCAGAGGGCAGGGAGAGGAGGGCCTGGAAGCTAGCTGTTCATCCCAGGGAGATTCAGGATGTTGAGCAAAGGAGCTGCAGGACCTGAGAAGAAATACTCAGGGTCTTGCTTTATGACAGTATCTACATAAACCCCATTGTCCTAACCGTGACCATCAGTGAGAGTGATGAGGAGGCAGCTTTTCATTTAGTCCATGACAGTTTAGCAATTCAAGCTGCCCTGCAGTGGGCAGAGCAGCCTCCTGAGGCCTCCTTCTTGGGCACAAGTGCTGAGCAGGGTGTCCCAGCATTGAGCCTGATTTGGAGTTGAAAAACCTCCAAAGTCCTGTTCAGTGTGAGCAGTCTCTGTTTAGCCCCCTTGGAGGATGAGATTCTCTGACCCTGACCTTGACCCTGACTTTCAGGGGGGTGGCGCTTGGGAAGCAGAGAGAGGTGTGGACATGGAGGCGAGTGAGTCTTGGAGAAGCAGAGGGCTGGAGACACAGAGGACATTTGTGTTCTTAGGAAAGTGGCGCTGGTTGGAAGTTTGGGACACTCCAGAGAGGATGGACTGAGCAGTGGGGGTGTTTGGAGGTGAGAGAGGCCTGGGCAGGGTGCTGGGCAGTGAAGGGTGGAGAGGTAGGTCAGGAAACAGCAGAGGATGGGTCTGAATTTCCAGGACAGAGTACGTCAAGGGGACATGCAGAGGCCCCTGAGATAAGAGAAGAAAAGGCTCTAACTCTCTGGGGACAGCAGTGATACCTGAGAGACAGGTAGGACCGCCTGCCTGGTGTAGGAATGGGAGTGGGATAGGGGTGATGCTGCCTGAGGGTGACCCTGAAACAGCACTGCAAGAGTTGAGGCCCAGCATGTGTCCACAGAATGAGTGCCCGCAAGTCATCAAGGCCGAGGCCCACCCATGTGGCGCCGTTGTCTGTGGGGTGTGACTTGGAGAATTGCACCGTTTTGCTCCGGCTGTGGAGGCGATGGTCCCCAGGTGGCTCCTTCCTGGTTTTAATTTGAGTGCTTTCACACTTGCCTCCACTGCTGCTTAATTCTGTGCTGGCCTGATCTCCAGGCCACTGGGCCAATTCATTTACATCGGAAATATGGGAACTGTTAATCTTTATTTTTCAAATTCTCATCTCACCTCTCTTCAGATTAGAAATAATTTGGAAGCATGAAATGAATTGAATACAGAACATAAAGATTTGATTTAAAACTTCAAAGCAAACAAAAAGTGATGCTTGGACACCGATAACAGAACTGAGGTGACAGAGGGGAAGGGTGTGGGGTGGGAGTCAAGGGCAGAGGGTGTCCAGTGGACAGTTGGGGAGGTGTTAGTAGAACTTTGGTGGTGGACATGGTGTGGTATCATATTTTTGATGAAGAGTGAACCTTGTCTTGTGTTGTAAATCAATATTACCTCAATGAAAAAAATGAAAAACAAGTTTCTGACTAAAGTAGTGGATTTTCTTTTTAAGGCCCCTTTTCTTTTTGAATGAAATAGTTCATGTTGCAGTTTAAAAATCATTGATAAAGATTATATTTATCTGTTCATTTAAATGGAATAACACATATTTGCCCTTAGTAGTGGGTTTATTAAGGCAAAACTCTTCTGGAACATGTGTAATTAGCGGTCGTATTTATGCGCATTTCAGATGGTTCCTCTCAGAATGGATTCACATATCTCTGCATCAGATTCAGATAATTGATCTGATTCTGTCTTTTGTTAGATAGTTTCAGGATAATATGTCACTATCCGATCAGTGTTCTTGCTTCTTTTTTTTCTCTTTTTGTTTGGGAAAGGCTTTAGCCAAAGTAAAAACAATTTCAGTTCTTATGGCAGAATTGCAGTTTGCACAGCTACGTTTTTCTCTTTGTTTCTTACATTCTCTCTCTTCTGAACATGGATTATGTGTATGTGTATATGTATACATATATGTATGTTTAATAATATTTACAGTCACTGTATTTTAAGTTTGGTTCTCATGAAAGGTTTATGAGCTCAGCATTGAGTATCCCGTAGAGGCAGTGTTATATAATGGAAAATTCATGAGCCATGTAATCGCACAGATGGTACTTTAAATGACAGTTCCAGCTCATTCAAATCATGTGACCTTGGTAAGTTACTTAACCTTTCTGAGCCTCGATTTACTGCTCTATGGAATGGGTCTAATCTACTTACCTAATGGAGTAGTGATGAGAATATGATCGGTATAAAGCACCTAGAAAAATGCTTCCAGAAACGGAAGTGAATGATATTCTGGTGTTTTTGCTGTAGGGCCCCAGTGGGCATATGAAGTAATGGGAACTATAAAGACCTAGGAAGGGGAACATGGGAGAGCAGACAGCTGAGAAACAGAAGGAAGAGCGTGAAAATGAACAGTTAAGTAAGCATTCAATTTTCTGTGCACTTAGTAAGCTCAATAACAGAATTACTTTAAATTTAAAAACATTGTGCCCACTTTCTTCCCTAGAGGGTAAAAGATGCAGTTTGTCTAGAATAACTTAATTTGGCCATTATGATTTTGATTTTTATCATAATTTCATTCACCCTTGTTTGTAGAATATTTAATAAGCTACTGGTTTGGGTCTCTGTCTTTAAAGGAGTTAGTTGAATGCCAGTAGAACATATGATCATTTCTCCCAAAAAGTTTTTGAGAATAGTATCTGAGTTTTTGCTGCATAACAAACTAGTAACATAAAGCATACAGCTTTTTATTTAGCCAACAATTTTGTGGGTCAGCAATTTGGACTGGGCTCTGTGGAGAGTTCTGCTGATTCCAGCTGGACTCCTTCCTGAGTCTGTGGTCAGTTGCTGGTCAGCCAGCCAGTTCTTCTGGGGGATCGCTGGTGATCTGCTGGGATGTAGAGGGAGTGGCAGAGGTGCTGGGCCTCGGATCTCCTACCATCCATAAGGCTAGTCCTGGTCACACAGCGGCTCTCGTTTCCAAAAGAGTTTGGAAGTGCTGATGACTCTTGGTGAACTTCTGTACAGGTTTAGACCTTGGAAAATATCACTTCCATCACAGTCTATTGGTCAATGCAACTCAAAAGGCCAGAAGCAACTAGCTAAGAAATAGAGACCATCTTTTTTTTTTTGAAGGAAAAGTGCAGGCTGGAATGAAGGAAATTGGCAGGCAGAGAAGAGAAGGAAGAAGCTTTCAATTTTATTTTTATTTAGTTGTTCACCTTGGTTGTTCCTCCAGTACCACGGAACCACAGTCTTTTAGGATGTACGTGGACTACACCCATTGGCCTTATCTGCAAGGTCACCAGGGCATGCCACAGACAACCTTTTAATGGGAGTTGGTGCAAACAATTGAGGACATTTTTGTAACCCTCCCTAAATGGGGACTCTACTATCTTCATTGATAAGTCAATTCTAATTACTCAGAGTTAACAGATTCTTTCTCCTTTCATTTCCATCCTCCCTTTTTTTCTTTATGAATTGGTATGCTGAAGACTGAAAAAACATGCTTAATTAGGACTTCTGTCTGTTGTGGTCAGAGCTCAAGTTTCTAAAGTACTGGTGCCAGAAGGTCCACCCTGACCCCGCTGGACCTTCCTTGGATTTCACCCCTGACCACAAACACTCCCCATCTCTAAGCAGTGGCCAGGCAGAATGGGAAAGAGCCAGCTGGGTGGCCTGGCTGGAGGTGGCTCAGATGTCCTTCATTCTCCTTTGATGGAGAAGGTGCAGCATGGGAAGAAGCATCTTGCTCTTTGGAACTGGATCTCTTGGAACAATTAGACATCATTCGCAGCAAGTGTTCAACAGATAAGTTAGTACCTTAAATCACCTTATTGTCAATCTTTATAAATCTATCAGATGATCTCAGACTACTGGATAGAAGCACTAAGCATTTCTCATTATTTTGAGGAGATAGAAATTCTATTTATTTCCCTTAGGCCCCTGATTTGAGAGCTCAGTGGGTTGTCTTTAAGTCCTAAATCTAACGGAATTCTTTTAAAACATGAATTTTCTTATAGCTTGTACTTGACCCTCAAGTCTGGGACCCATAGCCTTGATCTTCCGTGTTTTGAGTCACGCACATTCTATGAATTGTCTCCTGGCCTAAAAATTATAAACTCAGTCATATTCTCAGTGACTCCAGAGAATTACATGAGCAAGGAAGAGAGAGAAGGGAGCAGTGCATCCCTCGTTGACCAGGGAGGACAGCTGTAGTCATGATCTGGACTTAGGACAGAACTCGGAAACAGCTCCTCAGGCCTTCAGGGACTCAGGCCCAGTAGAGAAGAACATGCCAGACATGGTATTTGTCACCTTCCAAAAGGAGATGCTATATTATGATTATTTTTTCCACCCTGTCTTACACAAAAATTATTAATAGCTCGTCTGAAGGGTATTTTGCTTACTGATCAATTAATATCTTGGCAGAGAAGTCATTGCATTCATGACTTTTTTTTTAATTAAGGGAAGGTGCAGGAATGAAGGTGAACAGAGGCAGGCAGGAAAAGAGAGGAGAAAGAAGTATTTATTTATTTTTATTTAGTTGTACATCTTGCTCGTTCTTCCTGGCCCAGGACGCGAACCCTGGTCCTTGGGTTGTGTATGGACTGCTCTTCGGCCAGAGACAGTTGATCAAACCACTACTGCACCAGGATGCACTGCAAAGTACATTTAAGGGACTTGGTGCATTTTTGCTGCATAGTGACCTGTCTTCCTTAGTGATTCAACAAGGGCCATGTTAGGAAGGAGTTTTCCAGGCGGAGAAGGGAGAGAGAGCATTCTAGGCTGCAGGCACTTGTCCAAAGGCAGAGAAGTGTGAGGAGCTGTGTCTATTTGGGGAAATCCATGTCAGGACGCCTGGCCGGACTAGAACGGGGCTGTGTGCATGGCGAGGCAGGAAGACAAACATTTTGAGAACTTTTTATGTACATCGGGGGGGACATTGGATGAAATCCACACGCTCTTTTTCAGCCAGGTGTCTATTTTACAAAATGGGGTGCTGTTCATCTGTAAAAGCGGCTCTTTACACATCACTGGGTTAAATGAGCTTTGCCGCTTTCCTGTAAAGGGCAAATTCTTCCTGCTGGAGAAGGGTGAACAGGATCACTTTGCCTCGGGAATGTTGTTGTACCTGTGTGAGGGTCTAACGTTCCTGGTGAAATATCCTGTGATTTGTTACTGCCTGTCACAGTCAGAACCTGGATTGTGAAATACAAGCTAAAATAAAAACACTGGTGTGATGGTGTGCAGTTTGAGAATGGCCTTTTTAGGCTTTGGCTGGTGAAAAAATAGTCAGCATCACAATCTATTTGATGGACTTTCAGGCCCCCCGAGATGGAAAATGTCATCTGAAAGGGGCCGAGGTAGGCTTGAGAGCATTTGTGAAACAGAGAGCCCAGCTTTGATTTGGAGGAAATCTGGGAACTGTATTACAATGTGAAATGCTCAGTTATATTGAAATTGTACTCTGCTAGTTATATCTTATTCGCACAATTGTTGCTTGTTAGTTTCATTTCCCTGACTTAAA
Organism: Solenodon paradoxus; assembly: GCA_004363575.1. Lineage (NCBI taxonomy): Eukaryota > Metazoa > Chordata > Mammalia > Eulipotyphla > Solenodontidae > Solenodon > Solenodon paradoxus. Next base: position 47,154 of record RJWH01001938.1, read on the forward strand.
AAGCGGAAGCAACAGTGTATGAATAATGATAAGGCCTGTGGATCATTTCTCATATGAAGCTTTACATCCTCAGGTGACTTGACTCTTGTGCCTGCCACCAAAATACCTAACATCTGCCAGCACATGGTGACAGCCACAGCTGAGTCCTGGAATCAAGTCCTTGGTTACTGTTGAAGCATCTTTGGACTGATTTCAAGTGAATGGAGAGGTATCCAGTGAGAGAAGAAAAATTTTCCTTGAGCAAAGAAGACTGAGGTCCGAATGCCCCTGAAAAGACTCCCATGCAACCCTGGGGACATATTTAACCTTCCTCAACTTCAGCTTCCACCTTTTCTTTTTTCCTGCCTCTTTGAGTGGGGTCCTCATTTTATCTGTAATTATTATCATTATTTTTTTTTAATCTGAGGCCAACAAAGCAGATTGACATTGAAAAATTTCAGGAAATGTGTTTCAGAGATGTCTATTGCATTATTTTCTTAATTACTCTTTATTTTAAATTGTTACCTAATAGGAACAGAATTTTGCTATATTTTTTCCAGTGTTACTGTGGGGTAATTCATATATAATACCACACAGATTTAAGGTGGATAGCATAATGATTTGACCTACATATATTGGGAAATGATCATCACAGTGAGTTTTGTGAACATGCATCATCTCACATAGATTTAAAAAAAGGAAAGAAAAAAAATGTAATCACATATTACAAGTGAAAATGTCAGGTGCTCTCATCTTTCTAGACTTAGTAAGTACTTTTGAACCTGATGTTTATGTTTGGCTTGCGGACACTGAGAGGAGATCTGTCCGGTGATGGTTCTGAAGAATGAATCATACCTGTCACACCTATCCTGTGGCTCTGTGCAAACTAGGATTTGACTTGGTTCTACCCATCAGGACTTTGCTGTTTAAAGGAAATGCTGTCAATGTAGGCTTTTTTCTATGCTTGTTGGATGACTTTTTACTCTACGAAGATGGGAAGCATGCGAGGATTTCTAGATGGACTGGTGCTGTCTATGCTAATCCTTTATAAAAGGCTCACCTGGTGAGCATTAGAGGATGAGAAAGTCATGGGTTTATCATGATTACTGAAGTTTTACCTGTAATGTAGGTTAAAAGGTTGGAAGATGGCATCCTTTGGTGGAGTAGCGATTAGGTCTACCACCTCTGGCCAAGCACAGTCCACATACATCCCAAGGACCAGGGTTTGTGTCCCAGTGCTGGGGGGAACAACCACAATGAACAACCAGATTAAAAAAAAATGCTTCTTTCTCTTCTCTCTTCCTATCTGTCTGCCTACTTCCCTTCATTCCTATTTGTACCTTTCCTTTTTCTTTTTTTTAAAAAAAATGGTGGAAGACTGTTCGTCAATATTCATGTCTGAGAAAGGCTGCACTTTAGAGTTCATCTGAAGTTAAATGAGAATCCAGACTTTCCCAGGACTGGAAAGCCCCCACATCACCCAGGCTGGCTCGCTGTAGTTTTAGAGCAGGGCCGCCCTGGGTATGGGTTTTCTGTGACGAAGAGAGTGGGGTGAGTAAGTCTGCCTGTGCTTAGACAATGTCTGCAGTTGGTTTTCTACTCCTTTATGGGGTGAGCAATTGTCTCCGTTTGCCTAGGACTGAGGACTTTTCCAAGATGCTTTCAGTGCTAAAACTAGGAAAGTCCAAGTCAAAATTGGGGTAATTGGTTCCCCTCCCTCCTCACCTCCCTGCCTGGCTGGCCTCTTTCTGGCCTCCTCTCACTGACAAAGAATGCGACAAGCATCCCAAAGTCCTCTGCTCCCTGCTGCAGCTGGACTAGGCCCCTGCTGGGCCCAGGGGGCCAAGACCACACAAAATTGAATGTTTTACAGAAGAGCTCCTCAGGTGTTCAGACATGAGTGTGACTGTCTGTGCAGAAAGAGACACCATCCTGCAAGTGCTCCTGGTTTTCTCTGCAGTGTGTTTGCTTTTACTGCAAGTTTCTGAAAATAGAAAACTGGGGCCATTTGCAGGGAGTGCAGGGAGCAAGCTGACCTCTGTGTGGTGACTCCAAGCCTCAGCCCCCTCCTGCTTCCACTTCTCCTTCTCCATGGTCCCCATCTGAAAGAGCAGACGTTGTTGTCAACGGCAGATTATGTTTCTAGGGTGGATTATTTGTCTGTTCTTTTCAGGAAAAATAACATGCAATTGGAACAAAATTAAATAAACACTAAAATCCTGTGCATTTGTCCCCAGTCGTCGTAAAGTACTACCAGTCATTTTATAATTTTAGTTGTCATTTTGGTTATCCCTCATGTGTATGGAGAACACATACATGCAGATCAGTGGGAAGAATCCTGGTTATGCTTGTGGAACTTTAAAAACCCAGACAGGGGACCTCTCAAGATTGTGATCTGCTCTCTGTTGAGTGATTGGATAATTTTCTCCTTATGATTCATCAAGGAAGTTCCATTTATTCTTATGTGTTTGCTACTCACAAACGTCTGCTTTTTTCTGCCTCCTGGCAAAGTTTCATGACCGTGTGATATACTGGACTGTGTGAAAACCCACGATGGGACCAAGCATCCAACAGTTGCCTAGAAACCATCATGAAAACAGGATTAGGTAAAGCATTTTTTCTATATTACAGCTGCTTTCTGATTAACATGTAATGTTAGAAACAGCTTAGTTTATACCCTTCCTGGCCTAAAAATACACAAAAATGGCAACAGGATTTTCAGCAGAGATAAAATGTTGCTCCATAGTCACATTTCAAGGTGGTCATCACCGCTTCAAAACACACACACACACACACACACACACACACACACACCCTCCTTTTTTCAGGAGGTTCATTTGTTCGGCATAGTTGGCAATTTTTAAAGAACATTAACATAAACCAACAGCAAATCTCAGACAGTGTTATTTATCCATCAGTTCCTTGAACCTCAGGCAGACCGGTCTGTGTGTGTGTGTGTGTGTGTGTGTGTGTGTGTGTGTGTGTGTGTGTGTAGAGAAGTTAGAAGGCTGTTGAAGTAATTTGGTCATGAAGAAAGAATGGGGTATGTTGAAGAGCAGTTAATCAATCAAGTGATAAGCCCCTTTGCAACAAACACCACTGAAGGCTAATTCCACTTTACATCAATTGCAGTGACTTAAAGCAAAAATCTCTAATTTGGAATCTTGTTGTCTGCCAGGAAAAAAACCAGGACGGACTCCAGGGCCACTGAGAAGTATATACATTGAAAGGATTTATTAAATGATTGACATAGTCCTAAACTTCTCCTAGAATTAGATAACTAGCTAAATAAACTATTTTACTGATTTGGGGGTCAAAGGAGAAAAAGGAATCAGGAAATCTAAGCTACAGTAAGTTTGCAAGTATTTATGGAACTCCTATCTACTGAAAAGTCCCAGGTGTGGTAGGGGGTGTGGTGGAGTGGGGGGTGGGGGTGACTGTCCAGCAATGAGCAAGATAGACAGTGCATGTGTATGCAAATGTGGGGCCAGGGGTCAGGAAAAAAAAGCTGGAACAGATACAAAATAATCTTAGATAATGGCAAATGCAATGAAGATGACAAAACAAGGTCAATGACTGTACTTGGAGACAGGCACTGCCTGTCTGAGGTGACATTTGAGTTGAGAGGCTGAGAATCTGAGGACCTGAGTGATGCCATATCAGCAGGGGAAGTCCGGAAGGAGGCTGAGTCTATAGTAGTGAATAGTCAGTAGAATGCAAAACACAGGAGAACTTTCCATGTGGGATGATAAATCTGAAGTATGTTAGAGGACCCCTTCTGAGTTTCTCAGAAGCCCTGCAGATGGTTCGAATTGTGTTTGGTGGGGAGGGTTCCTGGAATTGACACTAAGGTCTTTGTATTCTTCTCACTGATATTAGCAGTGAGAATTATTTACATTTAAAACTCCATTCTTACACCATGAGAATAGCATGTTACCAAAGTCAAAAAAATATAAGAAAAGAAAAATCTTCTATAATTTTACTAACTTGGAGGCACTATTATCTATTTCTGTTCCAGTCTTTTTCATAAATATGGTTTTAGGTGGTTAATATATAGCCCTTTACATGTATCACAGGATCTAAGAGTTTTTCTGCTGTGTTTTGTTCATTCAATTGCTTTGTTTCTTTATATTTTGCATCTGATAGTGGTGAATGGGATTAGAAATCTGGGGGCAAGGTGTGATATAGACTTTACAGAGGTGTGAAGCAGTATTCCTGAAACTTATAAAACACTGCAAACCAATGGTACAGTAGTAAAAATTTTAAAGAAGTGTAGCAGACATCATCATCCATTTCCTCAATTACATATTTCTTACTTATATTTTCATTAAATATAGTTCATCCTCAATTATGTTTTAGAAAGTTGCTGTGAACACTGAATTACTGACCTTCAGGGAAATACTGGGATAGGTTTCTGTGAGTCTCTGACCACATTTTCATCAACTGATCAATACCTAACCTTGTTTCATGTGTGCTTTTTATTCAAAGACACATTATTTAATATACCTTGTTGATTGATTAATATTGAACTCATGCCAACAGCACTTGACCTCAGGCCTAAACGACACTTAGCCAGCACACGTTTTTCGATAGGGCACAGCATAGGTTTCTTGCATTTAGAAACACTAGTCGGCTCTCCAGCATGGTGCTGGCAGGCCATTTTAAACAGCAAAATCGCCAGCAAAAAACACACACAAAAGCGTGAAAAATATGGCACTAAATAGACCATGAAAGGGACTTTTGTTTACAGCAGGAGAGCCGAAACAAGAGGTGGGGCGTTGCCTTTTTTAACCTCAGCTGAGAAGGAGCACTTCAGGAAACTCAAATTTTTGCCACCCTACACATACTTGTAAATGGCTGTGAAAGCATCACAGTATTGATTTTGGAATTGCAAATACATTTGAGCAAGTAGGTGAGTTTTCAAATGTGGAATCTGTGGAACAAGGATAGATTTGTATGCTGTTCTACCGGCTGGGCCATGAAACGTTGAAGGGTAAATGGTTCTCTTTGGAAGGATACACAGACTCGCTTCTACTCTGGTGTTTGTGGAGCCTCCGTCATTCTTCACACCACATAAACCAGATCCTGAAAAAGCACGGCTAGGAAAAAGCTCAGCGGCAAGGGGTATGTGAGAAGCAGCCTGTGTGTTTCAGTAGGAGATGACGGTAATAACGTGACTACAACTTATCATTAGAGCTTGTGAAGTTCATTGATGTCTTCTATGTAGTTTGATCTTTACAACCACCCTGTGAGGGAGATAGTTCTGTTAACTTTCATTTTTCCAGAGAAAGATACAAATACAAATTAATGTTAGCATGTCTGACCTTATTTGTCTTTCTGAAATGACTATTAGGCATTTTGCCCTTTTCAGAGGCCCAGGGAGTGAGTCTTGGTCCTTTCTTTGCCTAGTGCTTGTTTGGTGAGAATAGATAACTGACTGGAAATCACAGTCCCCTTCTGTGGCCCAGAAATGTATCCACCCACTTCTTCACCATTGAGGTCGGAGAAACATACCATGTGGTGGAAAGAATGCGACATTCACCGTCAAAAGAAGGGATTTTGATTTCCTAACTCTGCCTCTTCCTCAGTGAGCAACTTGAACCAAGTTGCAGAACCTCTCTGAGTTCGCATCTTTTCCTCACTGGTAAAGAGAGGTGATATTATTTAACTGACATATTCGTTGTGGAAGGTTGAATAAATAACATATTTAACCACATTCCTCATTGGACTTTCTGATGTTAAGAACAACTTGACAAGGAGCTTGTTGATAGATCCTTAGAGAAAACCAGTAAGTAATCTTGACAGTGACCTTTGTCTTCTAGCAACTCTGCCGGGAGATTACCACCACACGCCCCCCCCCCCCCAAAAAAAATAGCACCCTTATCAATACAGTGTGCAATGGCTTTTAAATCAACAAACCTAAAGTGATGTCATTATTTAGCTTAATCGTCCAAAATGCATCATTTTCTCCTAGTGTAAGGAACAAACTGTTCCAAATAAACATTAAAGAAGTCTCCTTTAGATTGTTTTCCCCTAATCCTGACTGGGATATTGACCAGGCTTATGGACATATTGAATTAAGTGTTAGAAGAAGCTTGCTATTATAACAGACCAGGTCAGAAATGGTGTGGGAAGAGACTAGTGCAATCCTGACACCCATTTTCTTGATGTGCAAAGTGAAATATAAGGAAGTGACTTTCACAATCAGATCCCTTAAGTAGATAAAGCCTCCCCAGGCAGTCAACCTTTGAATTACTAGGGTTGGAAGAATGTCAGATTTCCTTTGTCCTGGTGACTTTGCAATTAAATGAAAGAATATGTGGGTCCTTTATAAAATGCTTAGAAATCCAGGTTATACCTGTACAATACAGTTTCTAGCATGTTCCCCTGAAAACTTCTATGTACCATTAGGAGAAGACGAAACCCAACTGCTACAGTGCTCATTATAAATATGGTCCCTCTTAACCTCACAATGGCGCAGATGATGGGGCCAGCCATGTGGGTGCTAAACTCCAGCTCCAAGTGGATATTTCTTTCTGAACTTTGATAGCTGATATCTGCCTGAGAAAAAAGCAACATTTGTCTTTGCTTGCTTGACCTTTGAGATTATCCTGAGACAATGATCACTGGACCTTGAGTGAGCTCATTTTCCAATGAGATAGAAGAATGCCTTCATGATAACTTGTTTGGGATTTTTCTCATTCTTGTGTGAATGTCTAATGGTCTTTCCAGTGACTGATCCCTAGCCATCCTTAAGCTCGGTGTTAGGTAACGAAACTGACATGGGCCATTCCCAGTGATCAGGCTGGTTTTCATCATCATCACTAGAAAGAACTCACTTGAATGACCACTACTCAGGATCTTGAATAGGTCACAGAACAAAGACAAAAAAATGCAGCTTTTGTGTCTTCTAGGAATTTGCAGTCTAAGACAGAGGCATGGGGATGGTCAAATTATTTCTTTCTCTTTCTTTCTTTATGTTTTTAGTTTGTTTAAGAAAAGGTGCAAAACAGGAATGAAGGTGACTAGTAGGCAGGTAGGCAGAGGAGAGTGTTTTGATTATGCCCACTGGCCTCAGGACACACTCAGGACATTAGGATGTATGGGGCCTGTGCCCAACTGCTGCTCCACCTGGGTGCTCTGGGCAAATTACTTTCATGAGGTTTTTAGGGCTTTTTTTCCCCTTCAGTAATGTACTGCTGTTCACACTTGTGGATTCAATGGAAAAATTAAAACGAGAATTCTTGTGTTTAGTCAAACACATTGAGTAGCCAAGAGGGCTCTCTTAAATGTTAATATTTACCTCTAATGATATGCATTGGCCAAGGCAAATCAGTATTCTACTTCCTTCTGTTACTTACAGGAAGTGTCCACAAGTAAACCATCTAATAGTGGGAAGTCTAGTAGAGATACGGAACTTAGGCAGAAATTCTATGAAATTTATTTTCTTCTGACTGTATAGGGTAAACTTGTAGGAGACAGAGATGCTACAGGTAGGTTTTGATCTCTAGCATGATATTCTTCTGGCTACACGTGAGATGAACTTGGACATTAGCCACGAAAAGTGATGATGGATAGAGTTTTGGCACAGTGTATCACTGGCCTCAAGCACAGACTAGTGAGCATGTTTAGGCCTGCTGGTAGGCTTTGAGCTGCATGCCAACGTCTCAGTATCTCCAGAATTCAGCACGGCTGCCTCACACAATGAACTCTTTATATGTCTTAGCTGAATTGAAGCCAAAGAGGTGAGAGAACAAGAGTAAGATAGTGCACAGGAACCTGAAGAGAGTGAGTGAAGCACAAGTATTGTCTTACAGGGTCCCCAGAAAGAGGGATTGTTGAGTTCAGGGTGGGAAGTACCTTGGTCACCCATGGAGCCAGAAACCAGTGGTGGGACCTGTAGAGTGCTGGGGAGGGTGTCAACTCAGACATAGGTCAGGCCACAGGGAGATTGCACAGTTGTGAACCTCCTGCAGAAATGGGACTGGAGAAGAAAACAGACGTGGAGATGAATATTGCAAGAGCTACAGCAGCCAAGCCAGGCTGTGACTAGCCTTTAGTTAAGTTGGAGCAGGAATATGTCATGTGTAAATGTGTCTACTCCTTTCATTTCCCCCTGTCTCTTCTTAGTTTTGTTATATATGTTTCTTTGTTATATATGTCTCTTCTTAGTTTTGTTATATATGTTTCTTTAAAATCTTTTTCTCAGGAAAAAGATTTATCCAACCTAGATCTCTGGTCTGAGAGGCCAGGATGAAATAGCATCTTATCCTGTTTTCCCTGAAGGAATGGCCAGAGGAAGGTGAGGAACTATTGGGTTTAAGAAACAGGTGAAGTGTCTCACACAAGTCCAGGGCTGACGGTGCCATACTTCCCACCATGAAGCTGACTAAAAGGCTCACATGAGTCTCCAGCCCTCTCTTTATCCTCAGAATTCATTTTCTTCTACATAAACACCCTTGGAGAAGTAGAGTATGGGTGAGAAATGGATATGTGGCCAGATGAGGGTATTCGTTTTCTATTGCTATATAACAAATTATGGCAAATTTAGTGGCTTCAAACAATAGCATACATTATCTCACAATTTCCCTGGGTAAGAAGTCTGGGCACAGCTTAGTTGGATCATCTGCTGTGGGTCTCACCACCCTGTCATTAGTTCAACTCAGATGACAGTCTCTGGTGAACTGGAGGCCCTCTTTTCAAGCTACACTGTGAGCACAGTTCAGTTTCTGGCCTCTGTAGAAATCTTGCTGGCCAGGAGGAAAATCTCTCTGACTTCTAGATCCTCTTTAAAAAGACTCTCCTGATTAAGTCAGACCCTCTCAGGACAATCTCCATCTTAATGAATTCAAAGTCAATATTGCATGTGCAATATTGCCTTCGCCACAGAGTGACCTGGCTTTCAACGGAACTCCATCCTCTATGTTCCTGGGTCATAATAGCCACACTCAGGAGGATCATATAGGAGGTGTACACTCGGGAGCAGAAGTCTTGGTGTCTCCTTAGAGCATAGCCTATGACAGTTGATAAGAGTGAGGCACCTGTTTTTGTCTGTTGCCTCCATTTAGCTGACTGCAGTTGGAAAGGGGACAGGAAGGGTGGGAAGCAGGGTTCAAAATGTTCTTTTAGGTATTTGTGACTGGTGATCCCAAGTTCTGAGAGAACACAGACTACTTCTAACTTCAATCTAAGAATAAAAGCTTGATTGGAGTGGCTCAGAGTGGCTCGGGATGGAAATGTTGAGTTATAAAAGTGCTAGCAAAAGGGAAATTGTTGGGTGATGTCAGGCCCGCCCTGGCGAGGAGAGCATGAATCGAGAAGCAGTCTTGTCCTGTGTCTGTATTCTCTTTCATACAGAGATCCCAGATGCATCTGCTTTTGGACACCAGCCCCGTATGTTCCCTGTAGGTAGCCATGCTTGTCGCAGAACGGCCGAGTGTTGTAGGTGCTGGTTGCTCTCAGCGCGGAGGACACAGTTAGAGAGGCGGTCTGTCCGTTCAGCGTTAAAAGTGTCAGAGACAGAACACCAGCAGCCCTGTGATCTGGGGCACTCCTGTCCTGCAGGGTGGGCTGTCTTTTAAGTTTGTGCTTGCCGGGGGGTTCTTTTTCCTCAGGAACGACATGGAGGAGAGTATCTGTTTTCCGGGCCGAAAATGTGTCTCTGGTCTACTGTCCTCCCTGATCCGTGTTCCCTGAGGCCTGTTTAAACCAGGTCTCACTTAATTTGATTAAATGGAGTCTGTTCTTCAAAAAAACAAATGCTTTTTCCACCTGTTAAAAACTGGCCGGTTTTTATTGCAGAAAATATAGATAAGAATAGAAAAATACATCTGTGACACTGTGCAGAAGTACTCTTGATATTTTGTCAGCTCTCTCTCTCTCTCTCTCTCTCTCTCTATATATATATATATATATATGCATGTATATATGTATATATATGTATGTGTATACATATATATATATATATTTATATTTATATAATTTTCCCCCCTAAAGGAAAGGTGCAGGTAGGAATCAAGGTGAGTAGACAGGCAGGAGTAGAGAGGAGGAAGAAGCACTTTAGTTTATTTAGTTGTTTTCGCTGGTTAGTCTTCTCAGCCTCAAGTCCTGAACCCAAAATGTTGGGATGCATTTGGGACTGCTCCCAGCGTGTGCTAGACCACCAGACCACCAGGTCATGCCCCTGTAATATATTTTTACTTTGATATATATTTTGAACACTTTTATGCATTATCAGATCATTTTCTACAGTGCCATTTTAATAGCTACCTACTTAGATATGCCATAATTTACTGAGACATTAAAAAATCTAATTTTATGGCTAGAACATTGCATCACAACAGTATATGGTGTTTACGGTGTGCGTCACTGTAAATCAGCATCTTTGAATAGTGCATTAGGCTTGCCCCACCGGTCCTTTCTTCCCTCACCACAAAGCAGTCTTACACGGGCAATTTTAAGTTTGCGATAGATGCTGGATACGGAGCGCCGAGTGTCCCACCAGACAGCACGTTTGTGGTGAAGTTGCGGTCATTTCACGGTGCCCTGCTTCACGTGCCTGCGTTTGTTAGGTGCTCCAAGGTCACTGAGCCTGGTCTGGCCACTTGCAAAAGCAAACCTTGTGCTTTGTTTACTTTTCCCGGATCTGTTCCCAAGGTTACTGTGGAGTTTTTAAAGGCTTCTTTTTGTGAGCTAGACGCCCTAATAAACAAACCAGGTTGTTGAGACTGGAGCCTTAGCGCTGGGCCTTGCAAATCACGAGTCAGCGAGCTGCTTCAGCTGCACCTTGGGTCTATACACCGTCTGTGGACAGCTTTGTGAGTTACTGTTTTTCTTTCCCTTTCTCTTCTAAATGGCCAAAATCTGTTCACTCAAAAGTGAGGAAAAGATGGGTTGTTACAAGCCTAGGCTTAAAAGTTAGAGGTTTGACCTGTTAGAAACCCAAGCTTTGCACAGTTGAAGATATTGGGATGAATGGGAAGAGGAACACTCACTCATTCATTGGTGAGTTGTGAGGCGTTGGAAGGAATAAAATCCATTGATCCAGAGAGTGACCAAAAGCTTTTGACTTAGTGCCTTATTTCACCTGAATAATGAAAGCAGACTCACAAAGCACCCAAGCTCACACATAGATCCCCCATGACCCAGCTGACCCTGTGATTTAGAAATCTGCGCCTCTGGCTTTTAGAGACATCTGGAACCATTTCGAGTTGTCATCATAATGGAAGAGGAAGCTACCAGCGTTTAGTTCTAGGGCAAGACAGTCCCCCACTCAGTGAAGAGTCTTTTTACCTCAGTATCATGTTCTGACTTGAGAACCTCTAACCACTTCAGAGCTTTTGATTTCTTTTAAGGAGCAGAAAACATGAAACTATGGCCCTGAGTTGTTCTGAGACTTCCTAGAAATTGCTTATCCTTTCTCTTCCGTTGCTCAGTTTCTGCATAGCTAAGGCTAGAAGAATATTATCCCTGTAAGGGGTTGGGTGTGGGTCAAGGAAAACACTGCAGCGCTTTTAAAGTTTGATATTTCTTTCCCTGGCCTGCAAAAGTTGTCTTTTTTTTTTTTTCGGATAAACGCTTCGCTGGTAGTTTGTCTCATAGACCAGATGCAGAAATCAGCCAGGACCGTCCAGCTGTTGGCTCAGCCATCCTCAAGGGAACAAATTCTTTGCCAAAAGAGTCTCAGAAAAGGCCAGAGTGAGGGAGTTACCAGGAACACTGACTCAGACTTGAGATTTGTTTTCAGGCACTTTTATTCCCTTAGGTGAGTGGAAGCGGAAGCCACCTTCATCACAACATCTCAGAATGTCAGAGTCACAGGGGTTCCGGATACCAGCTGCACCTAATTTTTAATTTGATATTCTAAGAAGAGAGAGTAAGAGATTCACCCAAATTCACGTAGCCTGATAGTGACAGAGTGAGGTCTGAAGCCACATTTTTTGATGCCAAGTAGAGCACTCTTTATTATTCCAAATCTATACCTCCCCTTGCCTTCTTAATTATTTATTCATGAAGCTTGGTTGACTTTCTTTCCCACATCTCCCTCCACTCACACCACTGTGTCATTACTACATTCAACCCTTGTGTCATTCTGGAGACTGGCTTCCTGGGTAAGGAAAAAGAATCTCTAAAAACTGGAAAGCAAACACTCCCCATTCACGTGCAGGCAGCAGTTACCCGCCACTGTCCTGTCAGGAAAAAGTGTAGAAACGTTGCTCTTTGTGGTTATGTTTGGGGGTGGTGATCGAATGGTAACAAATTTGACATGTGGTCTTTGTGCATTTCCCAGAGGGACTTACAGAATATCTTTAGTTTGCTCATGACTCTACAATCACTAGATTCTGCTGACAATCTTTCTTAGAATATATGGACTCTTTTTTTCCCCCTTCCTTCAACAGTCTCTAATCTTCCCACGTGAAATGAAGAGGAAGGGCAGGGCGGTGGGTGGATGATAGGCACTGTCTGCCTGGTGGTGAGGGCACTTAGTGGGCCTCCATGCTCAACTCTGGGACTCCACTTTCAGAGCCAGACTTGAGAACCAAGTCTGGTTCCATCTTTGGGAGACGGATTCCATCTTTGGGAAACACTTGGCTGACTGCTTCTGCAAATCAGGGTAAAGGAACTTGGAGTAGGTCTAGGCCATTTTCTTGCCACCAAGTGACTCTGTCTCTCCCTTTCTGCTGGTGGTCTGTCATGGGCCTTCAGATGCTCCCCAGGGGAGGAGTTCATTCTTCTTATCAACTTGCTTTGGGTTTTCTGGGCCCTTGTCAGCATTGCTGCCAGAGTGGGATCTGGGTCATGCATTTGGTGGCGACAGCCTTCTTATAAAAGTTTGGGTGAGAGGTTTGTATAAAAATTATAATTGCTCATTAGAATGAAAGGGCACTGAAGACGGTTATGGACATGATCCAAGTGTTGTTGGTCTGTGGAGGAATTATGGGGACCCAATGGTGTTTGGGATGGGAGAACTGGTTTTCCAAAGGGGTCAAGGAAGATTTATCAGTTATGAACTGAAGAAGTGGACACTGAGACCCTTGGTAAGCAAATGAGCAAGCTAGAAGCTAACATGAGATCACTAAGAATAAATGGTATTTAATGAAACTCATAATTTTTATTAGTGTTATTGGGGTAATAGAACACAGAAATGCTCAATAATTTATCCCACTTTCAGCAAGGCATGAAGTAATAGCATTCATGAGACAGCTAGCATTTATTGAATTCTTCTGTGAAAGGAATTTTTCTAAGTGAATAGAGAAACATCAAATTTATCTCTTTTTTTTTTTTGGGCAATGGTCCAGGGGTCAGTATTCCTTAACTTCAGCTCTTCGTTTAAAATAATGGGATATGATGCACCTTGGTCGCTCAGTGGTCAAGGTGCAGGCCATATAAAATCCAAGGACCAGACTTTGTGACCTGGGGCTGGGAGAAGGATGCACAAAACAATGGAGTTTGCCTTTGCAATCTCTCGTTTCTAATATGTGACTGGAGTATATGGCTCAGCTGGGAGCAGGCAGTGTGGGGTAGCAGAATAGTTTTTCACTCCCCACTGGCGTCCCCAGATAACCTGTTGTGACCCAGCTGACGCAGCTGAGTGCCTGGATTCTAGTAGCATATGGAGAGAGAAGAGGGTTCCTTGCCTCAGCTGGTTGGGTTTCATAAGAGGATGGAACCTGCCAGAGCAGACAGCCGATGTGTATCCAGATTCTAATATTTGCTGTTGCTAACTGACTAGTCCAGATGGAAGTAAGAAACAACTCTGTGGATGACTGCGAAGTCACTTTCATGTTCACAGCTCGCTAATGGTTCTCAGACCAGGTTCAGAAAACGTGAGTGATTTGCCCAAGGTTACTGCTAACAATTAAATAAATAAAATAGATATCTTCTGACTACTGACTTACGAGTCCAGTGCAGAAAATAAGCCACTCCTCCCAATGGTTAATGTCCTCTGGTCTGTTTGAGCAACTCGGCATTCCTGAGAAGTGGGGCACAGGTGTGACATCTGGCAGAGCTACATTGAAGTGGCTTTAAGAAGAACCTGTCTGGGTGTCTCCGTTTAATAGCTGTGGGATTCTTGTTGCCTTTATCTAGGGCGAAAGGGTATCTGCAGTGACTCACTCACTATACATTTCAACAAGGCAGATAGTACCTTATACTTCTGAAAACTTACCCCCCAATCATGCTCTGGAGATAAAGTTTTCTCAGTAATTCTTAGAACATATCTGAATCATAGATAAAAGGTTTTGAGGAAGTTGGTTTTTTTTTTCCTGAAAACTCAATGCTTCCTTTAATATTTCACATCTTTAGCCTTGGATCTTCACTTGGAAACAGAAATGTGCTCTTGCAAAAACACATGTCCCACTCAGAGAACTCTATGGAGGAATTTTTCCGTCATTCCTTTGGTGATCCTTAGGCTTAGTTACTTTTTATTACAGCATCTACAGAGTGGAGTTCAACTCTCAGCTCCTTGGTCATAGGTCCCACACTGAGCCTCAGTTTTTGCAAATTAGATTGACTAGGGAGGCCCTGATGAATTCCCATGTTGTTTTTTTTTTTATCAGTCTATGACTGGGGTCTGTTTGAATAATGAGAAGTTTCTCTGGAATGGCAAAATACCAGATTTTGGTTATTTTAGGGTAGGATCCAAGAGAGTACGGACTATGAGTATCTAAGCTGTGCCTTCCCTGAAGGATATTAGGGAATGTCCTCAGTTTTCCCTGGTGGGAGTAAATACTGAAGTGTTATTAACGGTAAGTGAGTGATGGAGGGAGAAAATGGGATCATTTTCTGTTTAAGAGAGTGGAAAAGAACATCAGAGTAGAAAATTATGTTTGTAGAGATAACTGAAACATGCCTCCTAATTTGCTTATATAATGAGAAGATAGAAGGATTGAAACCTGCAAATTGGCTGTAAAGAGTGAACATCAATAGGGGATTAAACAATTAGGAAGAATTTGAGTGATGGTGAATAAGAAATTATAAACGTGTTTTAACTCTAACTGGGGAAATTGACCTTAGATTGAATTATGTTGAAGAATTTTAAGTGTGAGAAATGTTTAAAAAAGAAAGCAGAATGTTTTATTGGTTTTGACATGTAGAGATCACTAGTGTCCCCACTGAGATTGTGAAGTAGATCTGGATTTTAGGGATCCAAGAGGAGAAAGGGGTGAGGGAAGATTTGGTCAACAAAATGGCAGCCTCTCGATGCCCCAGGTCTCTGTGGCTCTCTGACATTGGCTGGAGAGAGCAGAAGGCAAATTCTTCACTGCTTCAGTTTTGAATGGTTGACTAGATCATGATTTTGAAAATCTTTTATTTGTTGGGGAGATTTAGCTGTCTGTTATAGCAGAAGGAAAAGGCAAGAGAAGGATTCCCGGGAATAATTTGAATTTCTCAAATCAAAGAGGATTACTGATTCTGATAAGGATTATATGTTATAGTGCTGCCTGTTCTAAAAGGATCCCAAGGATTTCCTCCCGTGATATGAGGAGGTTGCCCTGATCTCAGGCCCAATTGCAATTCAAAAAGTACTCGGTAATCAGGGAGGTGCCAGGCTGGGACCTGAATTCCTGTCTTTGAGTAAAGACGCTTAGCTCCAGCACAAAAGGTGCCCATTAGGGAGGGCAAACTGCTTTTGAGCATGCTCTGTGAGCGCACTGGTGGATGGTGCACTGGATGTACTTCAGGAGACTTGTCACATCTCAGCAAAGTCCTGTTTTGTAAGATGACTTTCCTTCTTTGTGTCCCCCGTCCCGCCCAGTTCAGTACAGCTCTGAGCAGCTTCTCACTCTTGTGGAAGGAGTGCCCCTTATTCAGCTGTGCTTCACAGGGAGGACAGCCTAGCAGCTTTCTGTAGTCAGTTATTGGAGCTGAAACCTCAGAACTCCTCATTTTCCTCCCTTTTCCTGCCCCACCTCAGTGCTTGGGGTTGGGGGCTCATTGTTAGGCATAGCTGGTCCCTTCTGAGGAGGCGGTCTTTTCTCCAGAGAGGAGGTTATTCTCAGCATACACTCCGGAACAGATGTGAATTCTTCAGGACTGTCTATCACCAGGGCTAAATTGTCTAGTAACATGATAATTACTACAAAATCCCAAGTAGGGGGAGTTCAGGGAAGTTTAGCCGAGTGACAGGAGGTTTCTAATCGGTTCTCCAGGGGTTATGGTCATGAAAGCACTCAGCAGAGCAGCCTAACCTGGACACCTTCCATGGGACATCAGGGACCTTGGAGCGAGCCTGGCTTCCCCCGAATGAGCCAGGCCAGCACAACCGGACTGAGTTGACTCCATAACCCCGGGGGCAGCATTGTGGCTTGGAAATGCAAAGACTCTGTGTTGAACTCTTGCTTTTGCAGTTTGCATTCTCCGTTCTTTCTTTTGGAACCTCAATTTTGGTTTCTTCAGGAATTCTTGGAATACAGCATATTCATCAACAAGCAACCAGCACATTTGTCTGGGGGGGGCACTTAGAAAGTCAGACAGACTTTGGGTTATCCCGTTCTCAGGAAACCTTTGTCCCAATCTGAGCTTGGCAACTGTTCTGTCCCTTATCACACAGCGCGGTTCGTAGATGTTGCCTGGGAGCTGGGCAGAAATGCAGGATCTTGGGCCGCTGCCTAGACTGGTGAATCAGTGTCTGTGTCTGACATACCTGGTGATTCACATGCGCATAGATGTTGGAGAAGTGTTAAGCTCAGAGAAGGTGGGAGCTTTTTCTATCTTGTTTACTGTGTGTAACCCCGGTGCCAACCTAATGTTTAGCACACACCAGCTGCAAAGTCCATAACTCTTCCTCTGAGCTTGGGGCATATCTGAGCGTCTAGGTCCTTTTTAAAGTTCTAAAGACTTAATTGTTCAGTGGTGTAGGGAGAGGGTTGGTGAGTGTGAATGGAGTCGACCTTCAGTGGCTGAAACTGAAGCGAGCGTTAGACTCAGTGGTGATGGTGGGGCTGGTTTAATACAGATGACTTTGACCATGAGGTCAAAATCTGAAGCTGGGTCCCAGGATTTTCAGTTTAAAAATGGTTCCTGGTGCCCTTGTGGTTCAAGTGAGACCCTGGCGTGCAGACCACATGCAGCCCAAGGACTGGGGTTCAAGACCTGGGGTGAGCATGAAAAACTAAAATGAACAGCTAAATAAAGAAACATGTTTCTTTCTCCTCTCCCTTCCTTTCTGTCTTTAAGAAAATCCCTTCATGTTCAAGAACATTGATTATAGTATCATATATAATAATAATAATAAAAAAAACTTTAAATATCTCTCAGGAGGAAACAAGAGGAAATGGAAAAACATAATGGAACACAATTCAGAAATTCAGATGAAATGGAGCTACATGTAATAACAAATCTAAAGGGATTTTTTGAGAACACATTTGCAGAGGAGGTCTGAGGCATATTGCTCTTTGTTTAAGTTAGAGTTCACATGTATGTCGTGGAAACATGCGTGTGTAATGTAAGTATAAAGGCCTGGGTGGGGATGCCAGACACCGAGGTCAGGATAGTATTAACTTTGAGAGAGACGGGGAACGGATGGGCGCGTTAGTAGTTCCTTCCTGTTTTATTTCTTAAAAATGAAAGAAAAGTGAAGAAAAATGGTTGTAGCAGCAAACATGGAAAGATGAGATTTTTAAAAGGAATGAATTCATAATTTGTCCCTCTATTCTCTATCATTCTTCTGAATTCTTTAAGTAGTTCATTATAAAATGACTAAAGCAAAACTCCCCTGGTAGTTGTGTTGCAGGCAGCTGGTATTTGGGAATTCTTGCCTTAAATGTTCCTAAGAATCTTCCAGTCATAGATGCCTTTGTAGGTCAAGCACTTTCTCCCAGCCGCGCTCTCTTGTTCTCATCCACGACGGATGCCTCGTAGGAGGTGCCTGAGGTCTGTTTCTTTCCTGCATTCTGTCCTGATGAGACTCAGCCATTTCCCATGTTTGGGACCTTGGTGAAACCCACATTCCAGCTTGACTTTAAGGGCTCCTGCTCTGTGCTCTGCTGCTCTCTTGTATTAAAGAACGGGTCAGCCTTCCAACTACTCTGACCTAGAGCCCTGACCTGACAGTCATTGCCTTCCCTTCACCAGCCTGCATTCATTTCTCTAACACTATCCCTGACACTTTCATTTGGTTGTTGAACTCAGTTATTCAAGTGAACCCCAAGAATTTCCATCAGTAATCCTCTGCATCACCGGTTGCAATCAGTTCTCTGCCTATATCTGCTTTCGTAACTTCCTCTCTAAAGCTTCATCAATAAGAACGGCACCTTTTGGTCTATGACTCAGAATATTAACAGCTGGTGCCTAATGGACTTTTAATTTAATTTTTTTTTTAAATTGACAGAGTTTCTAACCCAAGGATCATTTGGAAAATATCTGAAAACTTTTTGGTTTTTATAACTAGGGAAGTGCTATTGGCATCTAGGGGTAGAGACAGGGGGTGCTGCGAAACATACTACAATATACAAAGCAACCTCACCCCATAAAAAATGGTGCCGTCCAGCATGTCAGTAGTACTGAGGCTGAGAAGCCCTGCTCTCCAAATCTTGACACCGTGAATATGGCCCATTCAACGGGGGACGGTGGATGGGGCTGTCATTCTGTAGAGTGAGACGGCGAAACAAGGGATGCAGGACTCCCTATGAATTGTTGTACAGACCCCTCCTATGTCATCTGCATGGCATGGGGAGCTGGGTGGCTGGGGAGTGGTTGCTGATGTAGATGGAAGATGGGAAGAGATAAAGGAAAAATTGGAAAGGAACGCAGTCTAAGTGGTGGGGGAGAATAGAGAGAAGCGGATAGTGATGTCTTTGAACTCAGCATTCTGCTGTAACTAACTCCCCCATGAGATATAAATATAGAATAACTTGTTATAAAATATTCCCAGTGCCAAACATAGCAAATAATCCCAGTGATGGTTCCCAAAATACCACGCCACCCTCCCTTCACACTTGTCCACAATGTGATTTTTCTTCTCTCAAGAAGTGGAGTTGATTTTCCCCATGTATCTGGGCTGACCAGTTACTTCCTTGACCAAAATAATGGGGAGAGAGCAGTGATGTGTAAATTCCAAGGTTATTCTTTGGTTTTCCCCTTCTTGAAACGTAACCACCATCATCTAAGGAATCCCGGCCTGAAATAACCCCTTTGAGACGAGGCCCAGGTGTCGTTGTCCTGCACAGTCCACAGCCAGCCTTCCAGTGCTGTGCAGCTCTCCTGGTGAACCCAAGTGAAGTCAGCTTTTCTTTCTTGTTTACTTTAAGCCTCTAAACTTTGGGGTGTTTTGCTACTTAGCCATGGATAACTGGACATTGGATATCGGTGATGCCATTTAAAGCAGTGGCTGACATAGTTGCCTTAGCATCTGTGTGTAGAGTCAAAATCTCATGCTTAACTGAATTTTTTCTCCTCTGTTCCTTGTAGCACTTCTCAGAACTGCTCGATGAGTTTTCCCAGAACGTCTTGGGTCAGCTCCTGAACGATCCTTTCCTCTCCGAAAAGAACGTGTCGATGGAAGTGGAGCCAGCGCCAACGTCCCCAGCACCTCTCATCCAGGCTGAGCACAGCTACTCCCTGTGTGAAGAGCCCCGGGCCCAGTCACCATTCACCCATGTCACCACCAGCGACAGCTTCAATGACGGTAAGCTCAGAGCGGGGAAGCACTGGGATCTTGGCACCTCTGATTGAGCTCCTTGAAGCTCTGGAGTGTGTGTTAGGTGTGCTGTGTTATTGTCAGTACCCACTTTCGCTACAGACCTACCCCAAGTCCCGTGCCTGGGCTCTCGGGAAATGCCAAGAAGCACAAGACACGTTCTCTACCCGCAGCAGTGTGCTCTGGGAACTTTCTCTAACCAAAATGAAAATTCCAGCAAGTCATTGTTTCAAGAGACCTTGTCATTTATTTATTTGTTTATTTGTTTTTGATAAAGAATTTCTGTGACAACTCTCCCCCACAGAAGCTTCTTTGGCTTCCTCTTAGACATTTTCAGCATGTTTCATTGGCCCCATGTAGATGAGATCTTCAGTGAGTCTTCTTAGACTTTCTCATTGGTTAGTCTTCATGCCCGTCATCAAGGACATCAGTATGGTATTCGCTCAAGGTCTATTCTTTCTGACCTCACAGGTTGATGAGATGCTTTGAAAATTACTCTATAGGTCTTTACCTGGTATATGCTGTTATGTCCACCTTTTAAATTTAATATTCCGTATTTTATTTTCCTAGAGGTATGATCAGCTATTTTAGTACTTTGAGTAGATTTTAAAAACTATTCTCTAATCCTAGTTCTGCATATGTCTTCTACTCACAGGAGGATAACATGGTGGGGAATGGTCGCTATTTAACCTCCTTTGGCTGGCTGGGTGTCCTCCTTTCCTCCTTCTACCACTGTACATATGTCAGCATGCTTTGATGGTGACCATCTACAAAACACGTTCCCTCATACAGCCTTTAGGTTAAAGGCAAATGTGTAAATCTACTTCTTCAAACAGGTCATTAGCTTTGTAGAGGAATCTCTCCTCCGTTGGGATTTTTATACATGACTGACTTCTAAAAGCACTAACTCTTGGACCTGTAAACTATCCTATCTGGGGACAAAGAATGCTGTAGGATTTTTTCTTTTCCATCTCAGGTACCTTATTCCTTTGAAAAGAGGTGTATCGATCAGCAGTTCAGGAAATTTGGCCCTACATCCTCAGGGAAGGGGTTGCCTTAACATTGTACATGGGTTATTTCTTGGGTAGACACGACTGGAGCCTACTATATGCTCAGATTTTTTGCTGAGAAGAGTTTAGGTATAAGATGATTTAATCCTTCTTTTTTGTAGTTTGTCTACTTTCTGTAATTCAGATCAGGAAACTGGGGTGAGGGGACATCTCCTGGGAGGGAAAGGAGGAAGTAGAACTAAAATAATTGAAGGATGTAGAGTTGCTGGGAGGGTAAAAAGAATGATAAGCTTAAAGAATTTAGGGCAATACCCATCACATATTATTTCAATTTTTCCTTCTCTTTTCTCCTCTTTCTAATTTTCTGTTGTAGTGTTGATACTGTTTTTGTTCTTTCTTCTTCTTTTCCTTTTTCTTTTCTTCTCCCTTTCTACTCTCCCTCTCTTTCAATTTCTTATTAAATCACTTCCAGCAATGACCTCAGTTCAAACTCAGGCATATGGTCTCTGTTAGGACTAAAGAGTTCTCATTTATGCAGCTACACAAAGGAGAACTCAAAGAAGTCAGCCTTCCTCTGGATTTTGGCTTAAATAAATCTGCACAGTCCCTGCCTTAGTTTTAAGAGTAGACTTTAGCACTGGATGAAAGTTTGGGCTAAATAACCTTTATGAAGTCTTCCAGTTCTCAGGTTCTGTGTGGATCTGGTTTCTTTATCACATTTGTATCTGTCTTTTCTCATGATTTTCCCCCATTGCTCATGGTTTTTCCCATACTTTCTTTTCAGCTTTGCCTGTGTTTTTCCTACAATTCCTTTGATGCCTCTATTTCAAGTCCTACATACAGCATGTCTGAATTTTTTTTATCCCATATTCTCAGTGAATTATAAAATAGCCATTTATTCACCTAAGTGGTTCATGAGTTCACATTGCAAGACACTGAAGGAAATATAAATAAAAAACATTTCTCACAGAACTCAGCAGGTAGGGTACATCGGAAATGTAAACAACTAATTATAAAAATGTTGAGAACATTTAAGGATAGTGTTTAAGTTATATGTTCTGCAGAGTTCAAATTCTACTTCACTGAGTAGTTCTGGGCAAATCATTTAACTTCTTCATGCCACAGGAGTTTTCTCATGTTAGTATCTTGGGATAAAAACAGCATCTATTTTATGTCTTCTCTATTCCAGCACCTACTCCAGGGCCTGAGAGTAAGGTTCTTGTTCTTCGGTGCTATTGTAGTTATTTAAAAGTAAGAACTTCTAGAGACCTGTGAACTCTTAGGTGATCAGGAAGACTTTGTGGAAAATTGCTCAACTTCCCAACCTATGTTCCCCAATTAAACATGACTGAGTTTCTTGCTGTCAAAAATACTATTGAATTATTTTATTTTTGTTATTTTGTTTTTATATGTCTGTTAGATTCAGTGAATCTGCCATAGACTATACTCTTCAAGAGGGCAGGGACTAACTGCAAATCTGATGGAGCTGGTTTCTTCTGGCCAATATATGGAAACATGTCTTTGTCTAACAGGATATTTAAGTCAATACTCTAAGAAGTTATATGATATGAAGGAATAAAAAGATTTAAGAAGACCATTAGATACTCACTTTTGTCCTTACTAATTCCGCCTTGCAAAATCTCAGATAGTTCTCATTATTTTATAGAATGAAGCCAACTTCATAGGCATGGTTTTTGAGACCCTTTGTGGACTGATTTTGCTCGTTTTCTAGTCTTGTCCCATTGCTCCTTATCTGCATGACTCTGGCATTGAATTTTCTATTCTACACCTCTCCTCCCCATCCTTGGTCTTCCCTCCTCTCCCCTGTCCTCCTCTGTCCTCCCTGGTCTGCCCTCCTGTCCCCTGTCCTCCTCTGTCTTCCCCTCTCTGGTAAGGTGTAGCAGGGAAAGGTGGGAAGGTAGAAGAGAAAGGAGGAAGCATTTTTATTTTATTTAGTTGTTCATCTTGGTCCCCCTCACTTCCCCTCACCCCCCACAACCTGACCTTGAGACACGAACCTGGGTCCTTGGAATGTGTGTGGACTGTGCTCAGCTGGAGGCAGCGAACCTACCTGCTACACCACCAGGACATGCCTTCATGTCTTTTCTTATACAGTTTTCTCTACTCCATGTATTCCTGGTCTTCTCTGTGCTCCTGCTCAACTCTACTGGTCACATTCTCACCTCTCCTCAACTCATTGTCCCCGAATACCTGACTTTCATCTGGAAATGATCACTCTTTATGTTTTGGTAGTACTTTTGTCTTGTTGTCTTTTGTATGGAGGCTATTACAGTTGTGCTTATACTCAGCATGCATTTCTTTTTCTGTCCTCTTCTCTATTTGAGCAGACTGCTGGCGAGCACAGTTCTGTGTTCCTGTGCCCAGCATGGTGCTTGACCCTTTGCGGGCATCTGAGAAGCATTCCTTTCATTGACATAACCGTGCGATATGTTGTTAAGGGAGAAAGTGTGGAAGCACAAAACATGTCCCTAACCTTTGGTGATGACATTAGGGGACACCTGCTCTGCTCTCCCTTGTAGTACTTGTCCCCGACCTGTGCACGCACCCTGGACGGCGTGAGTCGTCTGCCCAGGCGGCGTTTCTTGGTTTATGGTGGTTGTCTTCTATAGCCTAGGCACGGTGCCAGACCTACAGAAGGAGGTCCTTCATAAATGTTTTGTGATTTATTTCTAGAATCCATTTCATCGCTATTTATTGAGAACCTATGTGATACTTATCCTGCCAGACTATTCTAAGCACTGGGGGCAAAGGAATGAATACAATTTACAAAAGTCTCTGCCCTGTGAAGTTTACATTTCTAAGAGGTTACAGAGGAAGGAGGCTAGAATGTAAGAAAATAAGAGACACAAACTGCGTAGCCTATTAGATGGACATCAGCAATATAGAGAAGAATAAACCAGCAAAAGGGGCAGGGCGTTTCTGAAAAAGGGGGGTTGCCTTAGTCTCTTTGGCCTGCCATAATAAAATTCCACAGACTGGATGGCTCTAGAAATGACAGAAACTTTATTTCTCACAGTTCTTGCGGGCTCTCTTCGATTGAAGGCTAATTGCATTACCTAAACACCATCTAAGGGCCCACCTCCTATTAGCACCACAATGGACATTGGGATTCCAACTCAGGAACTTGGGGGGAGACACAGATTCAAACATAGGAGTGGGAGGAGTGGAAATTTTAAGTAGGATAGTCAGGAAAGAGCTTTCTTTGCAGGGAACATTTGTGCAGGAGATGAGGGAAAGAGCTGCGTGTCTCAGGAAGCTGTGGGTAGGCAAAGGAAGCAGTAACGATAGAGGCCATGGCAGGGATGTGAAAACAATAGCGTGATCCTTATAGAGTATTAGACATGGAGTAAGTCAGCCTTACCACAGTCTGGCCATTCTAGAATATGCAGAGTGGAGATGTCCCAAACAATCTAGGCAGACTAGCTTTCCCCTTCAATCCATACCTTTGTCGAACACTTCTGTTGTGTCAGGCATTGACCTTCATACTGTGGGACACGCGTAAAGCTGAGATTCCACCTTGAACTAGCTCAGAGTCTGGTGGCTCAGTCATCTATCCAAATGCTTTATCAGGCAGAATGTGAGTCATGTCCGAAGAGGAAATTAAACTGTACATGTTTAGAGGCCAGAGAGTCCGCCCACTGATGATTACTGGAAAAGGTGCATGCGTGAGGCAGAATTTATTTGGTCCTGGAAGTACTGAGTAGATTTGAAACATGGTCATGTTTAAAAGGAAGCAAGTGGAGGACAGAGGTCTAGGACATTGCTTCTTATAAAATAAGATGGCTAGAGAAATGATTGCCAAAAAGCAAGTTTCCAAAAGTGCAGCTTTCCTTTTGTCTTTTATGAAGACACTATTTCATCATTTTTAAATATCAGTGAAACACAAAGGAACTCATGGGAATCTCCTGCTAACAGCTTAGTGTGAGGAGGAATAATCCGCTGTCTTTTCTAGCAGGTTTTTCTTGTGGTTGCTGGGGCAGCTTGGGGTCTGGCCATGACATGATTTGAGAAAGGGTTCTTGAGGCATTAAGACATGCAACTCATGATTTATTAGAGAAAGAGAGGAAAAGCAATAGCAGAAGATAGCAGTCTCCTGGGCAGAGCACTGCATTAGTGATTGGAGGGGAGCTAGACATGTACCCTGCCTGGGCGTGAGGAGGGGCTTTCCATGCAGACCGTTGATACCTTACAGAATAAGAAAGGGGTGCTTTCATCATCAAAGACCAGTTGCCGTGGGCACTATCAGGTGAGATAAGAAGGGAACATCCTGTAAATACTTTACAGAAGTCTGTCAAAAGACTGACCCTGGCGCCAATGTGGTCTCAAAGGGACTCCATATGTCTTTGTTCTCTCCTTGGGGCTGAATTTGCTCCATCCTGTCAGCTTCCTTGCTGATTTTGGAAGTTTGCACAAATGCGGAGGAGACTGGAGATGTGGGGCCTACCATTCTGAGCTCTCCCTTTGTCACTATCATTAGGCCAAGCTCCACTCTGGTCTCTTCTCTTGGTCCAGTCACAGAGCCTGAGCTGCAGCAGGCTGTGCTGGTGACTCCTGAGAACAGCTACAGTGGGTCAGATGCATATGGCAAAGAGTTTCTGATTCACCGTTCGTCTTTGCGACATTTTTCTCTGAGTAAAAGCCTCCTTATGTCAACAAACACGCTTTCATCAGCAGGAGCTATGAGCGTGACAGTAACCATCTGGGCTGCATGACGTCAAAGTCAGGCAGTGAGCGAATGGAGAGGGAGCTTTCCCAGGAAGACTTTGTCTGCTTCTTGCCTTTAGTGATGGTTATGAATCTTGTGGATGGTAAATATTTGGGAACAGAATTATTTTATTCACAAGAGCCCCAATTTGCATCCTCCCTAAGGCAGGATCAATCCAAAGATCCCGCAGGAGCCAAGCACTCTGTCCAGCACGTAATCTTCTCCTGTTAGGGGAGGGTGATGGCTCTTTGTTCTTTAGACGACACACAGAAAGGCAGCATTTAAAATCTGCTCTTCCCATTACA
>RJWH01001938.1:72912-290012 GCA_004363575.1 Solenodon paradoxus
CCCCCCCCCCCCCTTTCTTTCTCATCTTCCTTATTTTCTCCCTCTTAACCATCCTTTCTCCCTTTCCCTCTACCCCAGGTCACTTGTAGTCGGTGTTCTTATGCTGGTATCCTCCCATAGACCTCAGATTTTAGACCCCTGAAATTAGATACAAAATGTGGGGGTATCGGCATTTGTCAGTTTTTCCACTGAGAGCATTTGTCACTTTTTTTAGATCCTGAAAAGAGACTGTGACCATAAAAAGGTTAAGACATGCTTGTCTAAGATTACATAGGAATCATCTGTCTTCAGGGCTGAATTTGACCGTCAACATCTCTGAAACACTGGAGCTAAAGAACTTCCTGTGGTTGGGTAACCACAGGAGCCCATCCTTGGAATGTGGGCTCAGCCTTCAAAAGCCCCAGAAAGGCATCCTACATGGAACTCCTCATCCATTTCTTTCCATGATGAAAGCTGCTAGCCAGATGCTAAGCGAGGGCTTCTGTTTTTTGTTTTTGTCTTTTTTAAAGGTGAGGAGTTTATAGAGAGACAAACAGAAACATCCAAGTAAAATGTTTATGGGTGTTTTATTCTTTGAATAAAGCAGAAAAAGCTGAATGACCAAGACTTATACTCACCACATGGGGAGTATCTTCATGAGTTACTCTATTTCAGTCGTGTTCCTTTGTAATTAAAATGGGATGCTAGGTATTCATTTTCTTTGTTCTTTAATGTTGGTCTTTTTCCTAAACAAGGAACCTAGGTTTGCTGGACCAGAGCTATTCAGACAGAACTAAACATGGTTCCATTTCTCCAGAATACTATAAAAACCAAGTTAAGAAATATGTAAGATATCAGCAGATACAGTAGAAAATATACTAATATGGAAATGGTCTAATATAGTATTTGCCCCATGTGCAAGTCAAGGTAACTTGATTTTGTGTGCGATCAGAGGCAGTAACCATGGCTACTCTATGTCTCAACAGGGTAGAGCCAGCAACACAAATCATTCTCCTCCTTCTGATAATTTACTTGGACTTCTTAAGTTAGCAGGGTAGCCATAGCTGTGTAGGCTGACTTCGTATTGATACTTTACATTCATGGAGCTGTTTTCATGGGTAGGGTTCGTATTGATACTTTACATTCATGGAGCTGTTTTCATGGGTAGGAATGGAAACAATAGACTATGAGCTAATGATGAGCAGATGTTGCTGGTATGAGTTAGCCTGGGGTAAATATGATGGCCTAGTGGAAGGCAAAGAGCCAGGGTTTGATGAGAAACAGGACTTCAGGAAAATGGGATGGTGTGTTTTGGAAATCAGAAGAAGAAAATGATGTCTAGAGAAATGGCAGATGATGCCAGAGAAATGGAAGGTGTCATGTATGGATGTAGAATGTAGGGAGAGATGGAGAGGCGTGTAACATGCATGGCAAAGAACACAGCTAGCACACAAGCAAGGTTCTGAATAAAGGACAGGCACGATTATAGAGGACTAGGGTTTACAGTTTGCAATGTTAAAGAGATATGGGTGTTGAAATAATCCAAGAAGGGAGAACCTGGAAGAAAGTCACAGAGAGGTGATGCTCACTGTATCTTCATCACATTTAGTTTGAGCTGCTGACAAAAGCATCAGCTGCGGGGTAAATGTGCTTACCTTCCACCTACAGAGAGTGACTGGATGTTGGACATGGATGGACCTGATGTGGTTGGTTTTCACAGTCAGAGCAGTGGTCAACTTCTCTGATTGTGAAGCCTAGGAGTGTGTTCTGTGTTCTAGGGCAGTTCAACACCTTTTGTAATTTTTTTTTTATTTGAAGGAAGAGGAGGAAGAAGCATTTTGAGAAAGGAGGGAAGAAGGAGGCACTTTCACTTATCTGAGTATTTGTTTTGGTTGCATCCCCCAACCCCCACACTGGATCCCAAACCCAGTTCCTTGAACTTTACATGGTGTCTGCCCAGCCGCCAGCTTAGCTCCTGAGCCACTAGGGGGTGCCTGTGATATCACTGTTTACTCCCTTTTTCCAAGGGATAAAAGGATAATGATGCTTTACTCCCTCTTTTTTTCAATGAAATAATGACTTGTCTGCCTAACCATTGCAGTGCTAAATAGTATTTAAAAAAATCAATCAGCATATTTATCTAGAAATTCAAATTACTTTGGCTGTTAAAAGTGAGAGTTATATCTTTAATAAAGGAAAAAAGTGGTTTTGTGTGGATGTGTGCTAAATAAATATTTTGAAATCCATCATGTGTTCTACAGATATGTATTTAATTCATACTCCAAGCACAGCGTCATACAGGTGGAAGTGAGAGGTTAAACACAGGACGCTGATACAATGCAGCCGATAGCACAGGTACATCTTTAGAGCTGGATTACCTGGGTTCGAATCAGAGCTCTGCCACTTTCTAGTGGTGTGTCCTTACTAGTGGTTGTTTAACTCTTGTGTCTTACTTTCTTGATCTTTAAAATGATACTACTACTACAACTAAATAAGAATACTGCTATTGTTATAGGCATTAAAGGACTTGATACATCGTAAGCATTTACATCAGTGCCTGATAATTAATATTACATAACTGTTAGTCATTATTATTATTGCCATTATGCATATCACCACATAATTAAATCTAGACTTTGCGAGTTGACCACACAGTATGAGTGAGGCGGAGATTCTGTGTACATGAGCACAGCAAGAACATGGAGTGAGGGAGGTATCTGCGAGAACCCATGTTGATGACAGAGGCCTTTCTAAAGCATGTACACGACTAGATTAATGCCTGTCATTAGAGAGTACTCAAAATACCTTAGCTATTATTGCTTGTTCTGAGATTTCGATTCTTCCTTCAGGAACATTGGATTGGAAATTGGTATCAACTAAGGTGAGAAGTATGGAAAGAACCAACAGTGACCTTGGTGAAGTGAGGAATTATGGGCTCAAAAGAACATTAATTGGAGAACATACCTTTTACCCAGAAGGTAATCTGTCTCTAAAGACGCTCCTGTACTATAGGCCACACTCTTATCAGTGTCCTCTGTTTAGCCTCTTAGTTCCACCTATAGGACACTGTGCTTTGAGTATGAATTAAATACCTGTGGAACAAATGATTGATTTCAGTTTAATCACTGATCTCTTGAAAAACCACATACTGGGATGACTTTGAAGTTAATTGGCTGAGTATGACTCCCAGGTCTCCATGTACCAGCTGTGTCAGTTTGGGGGAATTATTTAATTTCTTAGTTTCCTTATCTATAAATTGATGGTAATGGTAGTGCATGCCTTACATGGTTACACTTAGAGTTTAATAATAAACATATAAAAACATTTAGACTAACACCTGGCCTATAGCAAACACTCACAGTTAAGTGTTTGCTCTTTCATTGTTATCAATATCTTCTCATGCCCCTTACAACTGAAGACTGTCTCAGCTCTCAGAGAGGACAAAGGATAGAGGGGCTGTAGATTAATGCGATTCTTGCACTTTCTGCTGAATTTTTGCTCTTCTCCCAGTTTCCAGAGCACAGTGTTAGCATTTTTCCTTAGTTTTTCATCAAACATTGGTTAAGATTTGCCAACTCTTTGGAAACATTTCAAAGCTATCAAAGGTAAAGGAATTTAGACAAGGCATACTTACTTAATTTGCAGAAATTTCCTTCTCATTCTAGACATGTTATGTAAAGTAAACATACATATACAGCATGGGTGTGCTGTTGCTTCACATGATTTATCTTAAGATCTGCACATGCGTCACATGCTATATACATACGCGCACCATGTACATACATGTATATATATACACATACACGAGTGTTTTGTGAACAACATATTTATAACAATACTGCCAACTCCCAGTTCAGAGTCGTTTTTTTTTTTTCCCTAGGAATCAGTATCTGTTCAATGCAACTATTTATGCAGTACATGTGGAAATAGTTGAGGTTCTACATTTTGGTGTCGCCTCTATGTTGGCTCTGATTTTGTGTCTTTTTTTGGCCCTCTGTCCACCCTGCTGTCCTTGGCAGCCTTGGCGTCTAATCCTATTGCTTGTAACTGTTCCATTTTGACCATGGTTATGAAAGACTTGCTCATCACCACGAGACGGTGGCTTGTTTTTATTTTCTGGCTGATAGTTGAGTGGTGCTGCTAAGGAAATATGACAGTTGAGTTTGACTTTTGACAGGAAGCTGCTTAAGTCAACTCAGATGATATGGCGGTTGCTTTTCTTACTCCCTGCGTGTGCACTACTGACTTTATTGGTGCATATTTTCCTTCTGAAATAAGACTTACAAGGCACGTAAACACAATTGAGGGAAAAAAAAATTTTGCTCAGTATCTGAGCTTCAAATTTTAGAAATTAGAGGGTGTAGAGGGTATATTGACTCTTGCTTTTGTAGTTATGCCAATAACTCAAGCATCTAAGGATAACTCCATTCCTAAGCCATGGTGGTCCTACTGATCTTGTTGCCAGCAAAATCGAAATGCAAAAATAGGTTGTACAGAAAAACGATGATACAGGTCCTTCTCATTCCCTTTCACTCTATCCTTTATTCATGCCCTGCCCCTGCCTCTTCAGTTACATTTGTCACTTTGTTTTTTCTGATTTGGTATTTATTTCCACTGCGGGACAGAGTACAAGACCACACCCAGTCATTTAGAGTGAAAGCTCTTTTCTCTAATTCCATCTGCCACTGGAATGTTGTTCTCACCAAACTTCTCACTGGCTGACTTTCTTCTGAGGTTTGATATTTTGATATAACTGCTAGGTCTAATCATTCAGTCTCTAAATATCTGCTGTTATGGTTCAGTTGATGGTTTAGAGGAAGTATTTTGGATATGAGATGCAGTTTATCTTGTTGGGATAAGTTCTGATATAATCAATTTAATTTCTTGTACATACATTGAGTTGTATTGTGTCAGCTAGCTATGTTTCTGCACAACACACCACCCCCAATCTCCCTAGCTTTAACAACAATCATTAATTTTTATAGCTCGCATGATAATGTCTTGACTGGAGGTTGGTAGGGGTCAGCTGAGTGGTTGTTCTGCTTTCAGTCAGAGTTGTCTAAGGTCAGCAGAGAGCCAGCTGATCTTGGCTGGTCTGCTTTGGGAGTGACTGTTCAATGTATGTGTCATCCTTCTCTTGGGATCCATAGATTATATTGGCATGTGCTTCTCATTATGATGACCAAAGTACAAATGTGTGAGGACAGTCATGCCAGTGCCCTGGAAGACTCCATTTGTGTTAAGAAGATACATTCCATTGACCAAAACAGGTCCCATAGCCAGTCCAAGGATGGGGATTAGTCCATAGTGGAAGGCACTACAAAATTTCTTGAGAAGGACATGATTTTTCCACCAGTCTCCTTCCCTAATACAGCAGTGATTATAGATTTATCTACTACCTATCTACACATAATGTTAAAGTAAGAGGATAGGACACTGAACATGATGACTGTACCTGTCGACTGTCTCGAGTTACATAAGTGCGCCCTTTGAGACTGGTTTAGCTGCATTGGAACAATGAATTTTAACATTTATCTTCATTTTGTCTTATAATTTTGTATTTGATTTTGTGTTTATTTTTGCCCTTTGTGTTTGCTTGTATATTAAGTTTCTTCACAGTAATCACAGTTGCATGGTTTAAGAGGATCTAGATTTACCTCATAATTGCCTACAACCCTTTTCTCAGGGATGCCTTCTAACTGCTGATTTTAGTAAGTGCTGAGGCTGTACTTCATCCTTCTATCTCTCTTCCAGTCTCTGCCAGGGATAAATATTGCTTACTGTGGACAGGCCATAAGTGTTAACTCCAGAAACCAGAGGCATCAGCAAATCATTGCTGAATGCAGAAAGTATCACCTGGGCTCTGTCTCTCCAACCCTTTCCGATTCTGCCCTGAGCATGTATACCTCGAAAATGACAGTCTTCAAGTTCCTAAGCTACTTTGGGGAGCAGCGTTAGACTCTGCTTTGGGTTCCTCATTCACTTGCTTCTCTTATGCTGAGCTGGGTGCCCATCTGGCCAGCAGGATTCTGTGTCATGTACAGTGTGGTCTCCCTCCTCTAGCTGCCATCAAAAGGTCCTTTGTTTAGTCCCCCTCCCCTCCTGACTGGGATATGGCCCATACCCCGAGAACGATGGAAATTCCCCCATCATACCGCGGACTCAGCAGATCTATAGTACTAGCTGGAAAGCAAAACCTCTTCAGCCCACAGAGGCTTTTCCCATCTTTATTTCAGCTCAGGAAAGAAATTAGGGGCTGGGATGATTTATCAAGTCAATTATAAATTGGATTTCAGGGGACTATCATCTTCCTTTGTGAAAACGAATCAAACTTTTTCCTTCTTTGATGGAAGTTGCTTAGTAAATACAATTTTAATCATTACAAACTTTAGATTTTAGCTTCTGTGCCTCCCGCTCCTGTGCCACCTAGAAATCCTGAGTGGTTTCCTTGTACCTTTTCCATAGGAAACCTTGAAAAATATAGTCCCATACTTGGGAGTAAAATCACTTCATAATGTGAGTGACTACTTCCCTCCTCAGTAAAATTCACTAAGTGTGGGGTCTTATGTGTTTATAAACATTTTCATAAAGTAAGAGGACCTCTCTTTGCATTATTTTAGCCTCATTTCGGTACAACTGGTATCATACTGACTTTGGGGATCTCTTCCCTGATTCTCCCTACTCTGCATCTCTCTCTGTGTCACTTCCTCGTCTCCTCCTTTCCTGCCTCCACCCCCCTTTCCCAGGCTGATGCTAGCTTCTAGCACTGAAGTCACATGGTAAGAGATGCCTGGCACCGCGCAGGCTTCAGGATGTGTATCAGGTGATAGAGGGGCTTCCATCTGCCCTGCCCTGTGCTTTGTTCAAGCCTGGGCCTGGAAATACTCAGAAAAGCCAGTGGCAAGTCAAGATCTGGCCCTTTTCATTGGAGGTGTGTTCAGTTCGGTTTTGTCAATACAAGACAGACATTTGTTGCAGAATTTTCCAGAGGGCTAAGTCAATTTCTCGAAGTCTCGGTCACGCTAAAGGCATAAGTGGGGTCATCGGGGGGAAACGAAGAGGACAAAACACAGGGAATGCAAAGGCAAAACCCAGGAAACATACAACCTTCCATCGGGGAAAGGATAGAGACCACCTAACTATTGTCTCCCGTTTCTCTCCTGAGACCCCAGTTTCCAACTAGTGGCTTCTTTTTTTCTTATTCTTACAGTGTACTGACTTATTTTTGCATAGATAATATATGTATTGGTTTGATAGCCAAAATGTATAAAACATTATACATGGAAATTCTCCCTCCCAGCCTATTCTTCTGCCCAGGAAGCCAAGCTTCTCTCTTCCCTGTTTGTCCCTCCAGAGTCTCTTCAGGCATATTTACACTCAAGCTAATACAAATATAGATCCTCGCTTTGTATTTCCTTATTCATTTAGCTCCTCTCACACATCTTCAATTTATTTCCTTTTATTCTAGTCTCAATAGTTCGATGTTGGAACTTTGTTCCCAGTTAAAAAATCATTACAGTCTGTATTGTTGGACATCAATTGTCATCTGTATATAATACATTAAATTTACTGCCAGCAGTCCAGGTCTGTCCTTCACCATACTATTGACCCCTTTTACCTGACTCGCCCACCCTTGTCCCTCCTGTGAACCTCCCTTCTTGTAGCCTCTGTTTGATCCTGTAGACTAAAAATATATTTTTGCTTGATTTGTTTGTTTGATTTCTCTAAACACCGCACATGACTGAAGTCATGTGACAGATGCCTTTCTTCTTCTGACTTATTTCATTGAGCATAATTCCCTCTAGGTCCATCCATCTTGTACCAAATGGCAGGATTTTATCTTTTTAAAAAAAAATAGTTGTGTAGTATTTCATTGCATGTATATACAGCTTTATCCATTTACCTGTCCATGGCAGTTAGGTTGCTTTCAGCTCTTGGCTATTATAAATAATGTCGCTGTAAACATAAAGATTTGTGTGTGTGTGTGCTTCTGATACATGCCCAAAAGTGGGATGATGGAACTATATGAAATTTGTATTTTAAATTTTTGGAGGAATCTCTGTACTCCTTTCCATAATGATCAGTGCTTTTTTTTTTTTTTTTTTTTTGTGGAAAAACATCAGCGGTCATTTATTTACGTATGTCAGGTGGCCTGTGCTTGTCTTTTTCCCACAGATGAAGTGGAAAATGAGAAATGGTACCTGTCTACAGATCTTCCTTCGACAACCATCAAGACAGAGCCCATTACGGATGAGCCACCCCCAGGGCTTGTTCCCTCTGTCACTCTGACCATCACAGCCATTTCCACCCCTTTTGAAAAGGAGGAACCCTGTCTGGAAATGAGTACCGGGGTATATTACATTTTCTTCCATATAAACGGGTTGGATCCAAAGATGCAGACCTTTATTTTCCAATGAGGCATTTATCTTATTGGATTAGAGACTATACATGTTTAAGGTTATAGCTCTCTCTCTATGGATGGGTGCATGTAAGTGTGTATGTATCAGGGAAATGCCAGTTTGGGACCAGCACTTCATTGAAAGGCTTTGTCCAGGAAAATTGGTTGAAAGTCTGATTTCAGTTTTTTCTACGATTGCTATTAATATTAAAAAATTACAGTTTTTTTTTTTTAAAGATGGCATCCATGGTGAAAACAATTCTCCCTAGGAGAGCTGTTTCTAGCCAGTGGAAAGGAAGGAGTAAAGATGACGAGTTATGCGGGTCCCCTGCCCTGAGAGGAGTACTGTCTCCACAACACTTACACTCCTAGTGCAGGCAAGGAGTTGTCCTGACCTGACCGCAGCTCTCCCACCATCATTTCTCATTGTGTTGCCGTGGACAGCGGAGAAAGTGGCCATTTCTTCCTTGCTTCATTTCACACCAGCAGCAAGCAGAATTCAGTCTCACTTTACCTTGTCTCTGGATATGTCCAGTGTCTGCTGGGGGGCCAGAATCATGTCTGTACATCCTCCTACAGATGGTGGAAACCAGTCCAAACTTTCTTTAAGTTCAAGGCTTCAAGTTATGGATAGTGACTCCACTGACATTCTTTCAGGCAGATCTCTGAGCAGGGTGGAGTAGTTTCTGTATTCTGGGACCAAGATGACACCAAAATAAAGACTCTGAAGCCGTTCTCCATGGCCTTTGCATCCCATCTGTGCAGATGAGGTTGTAGGAGACAAAGGTTTGCAGACAGAGTGCCCGCTGGAATCCCCTTATTAGTAGTTCCTGAGCCTCTGCACTGGCCTGAACTTTCTAAAGCGCTAGTCTCTTTGCTCCGCAAGACTTGAGTTGATTAGATTTTTGAGTATATAACTAAGAAAGGTCAGGGTGATGGCCATGCACTCTGTGTATGGGTCAGTGCCTTTCTCCTTTCCCTGCTGAGTGTTTCATGTTCCATGTTGTCAGCCATTAGGAAGGCTAGAGGGAATGGATCTTGCTTAGTTCACACAGTTTCAGCTGCTGGACCAACCAGTGGAGGCCTGTGACCCTTTACAACGTTACCTGAAGGTTTCGTGATGAAATGACTTTATATTCCATTAAAAAGAGAGAGACAGAAGCACTGACACATGACAGAGTTCTGAGGGATCTCCCAGCTGTCACTTCAGGTGTGGCAATGAGGGAGAGGTAAAGAACTAAAATGCGTCCTTGTCAGACAAGTCAGCCGGCTCTGGAGGAGCCGGGCTGCCCTCAGAAGACACAGATGACAAATAGGTCCCCTGGGTGTCTCTACAGGGTCGTGATTGGTTTTTTAAAGCTGAATTTGAAACTCTTCTTATAGGTTGATTCCTCGTGCCAGACAATTATTCCTAAAATTAAGCTGGAGCCTCATGAAGTGGACCAGTTCCTAAACTTCTCTTCGAAAGAAGGTCTGTGCATGCTCCTTTCTTCCTTCGGGTTGCCAGATGTGGGTACAGAGGAAGGGGATGTGGAAGAGGGTGCTGAGATTCATTTGTACCAGGCATGGCTTGCTTTCTGAAATAGACAATTTCTGTTCTTCAAAACCTTGGTTCTAAATGTAAATTGAGAAAATTCAATTTTCTTTTTTCATATATGTACATGCTGAATTTCCAGTTCAATCTTTTACCCCTAGCCAGAGTGATTTTCAGAGCCATTTAGGCTGCTACTACTCAGGTCTTAAGAGCAAGAGAACTTCCCTCAGGCCATTCTGGATGGACATGGGAACTGAGTCCCACTCCCTGCACTGTGAGTAGCCGTAGAGGCAAATAAAAAGCTCTTAGTTACTTATTTCTTTCTTTCTTGGCACCCCAGCCCTTGGTCTTGAACCTGGGTCCATGCCAGCCTTCCTAGTCACAGCCTCAACCTCAGAAAGAGGCCTGAAGCAAATAAACAGGCATCTGCAGAAGTGCCTTGTTGATTTAAAAGCTCTCATTTAAACCCTTTGCAACATGAACTCACAATGTCATCAACCCAGTGTCTTTCAATGTTGTTTTGGGTTACAGTCATTTCAATGAGCCCCCGACCCATTTGTAATGTTCATGCATTACTTTGGGTCTGTTGGCCCTCCACTTAGAACCAAATAATGTTACACTTGAAGTTGTCATACTTCCCCAGCTTCTCCCTCTTGTTTTCATTTGAAACCCAGCATGAAAGTCCTGAAAGCAAACTCCCCACGTTTCATGGAGTCCAGTGAAGCTCTCTCTGCCTATACCCCTGCATACCCCTGCATACCCCTGCAGAGGCCTCGCTGTTTTTAATTCTGTGCCCACAGACACTGCCGTTTATTTATACTTTCAGTACTAGATTAGAAGAACAGTTCGCTAGTGTGGTTCACAAATAAGGAATTAGTATACGCCTTTGTTGTAGAAAAGGTATGTTTACTATGGTATGGACAGTAAGTCCCCACTTAACCATTGTAGATAGGTTCTTGGAAACTTTGACTTTAATCAGAACAACATATAAGGAAACCAATTTCATCAGAGGCTAATAGATAAAAACAAGAGTTAAGTCCTTATGGCATAGTTCTAGTCACAAAAACATCACCAAACTTCTAAAGAAAGAGCTAAAACCCTTCTAATATTGAGCAATCACTGGGAGTCATTCATTCATTTCCCAGCTTACTTACTCCAGATCAGGGTGGTGGGTGGCCAGAGCAAACACCAGCCCCAACAGGAAGCCTTCCATCACAAGGCACACCGCTCACACCCACACTCAGCCTGGAACCAAGGAGACGTGCCAGTGACCCTCACATGCACACCTTTGGGATGTGGGAGGAACCCAGAGTTCTCAGAGAAAACTCATGAAGACATGGGGAGACCGTGCCAACCTCACAGAGAGTGCCAGTCCAGGAATGGATTGTTTCGAGATGATATTTCTTTGCCCTGAGTGATACACATTAGCAACTTTCAGCTTTTACATACTGCTTTCAAGGGATTCTTTTCATTTCTAGAACATCAGTTATGACTATTGAATACATTGTACCCTTTTTGCTTATGTTGCAATAGGCTTCAGAAAGTTATGTGACTTAAAGTGGGCCCCATGAAGGCTCCAGACTCTGGGATCTTGGGCAGAGAAGTGTGTCAGGAGTAGAGCATGAGTGATCCTTCCTCATTAGCCCAGAGCTTTGCTCCCCTTGAACCCCTGAGCGCTTCAAAACAAACTAGCTTGTCCCCAGTCCGGTGACCTCAGAGCGGCATTTCAAGTGATTTTTGGAAATCTGATGCCGAGGCACCTGGGGCCAGGGCAGAGGGAATTAAAGTGTTTCATTTTTCTTATGTTGCTATTTCCAATTGCTTGTTTTTGTTGCTGTTTTGTTTTTATGAGGGACCCTCTGCTTGGAAAGGAGAACAGTCTTAGAATAATTTGGAAGTGCCAAGTAAAAGAGGCAGGAAGCTTAGAACGCACGGCTGGTTCCCCAGAACTGCAGCTCCAGCTCAGCGTACGGGGAGCCCTGACTAGATTCCTCTGCTCTTCTCGTTTGGTTTGCTCGTTCCGTTTTACCTCCCGTGCCTTAGGTGTTCCTGGCACTGGGAACACCGTGGTGACACCTCAGGTCGTGTAGCCAGTCACAAGGGACAG
The DNA here is from genome assembly GCA_004363575.1 of Solenodon paradoxus. NCBI lineage: Eukaryota > Metazoa > Chordata > Mammalia > Eulipotyphla > Solenodontidae > Solenodon > Solenodon paradoxus. Next base: position 84,931 of record RJWH01001938.1, read on the forward strand.
ACTTACCCTCCTCAGCTGCCTGGAACTCTTGGCTCTAGAGGAATTTGGGATAATTTTAGAATCCCTTTTAGCTTCGAGAGCCCCAGACACAAAATCATCCAGGGACTTCTTTGGCAAGACATTGGCAGAGAAAGAGGGAAACATCTAGAAAAAGTGGTACAGTAGACAAGGGAAAGAGAAGAGACGGGGAGAGGGAGAGAGAAAACAATAGTGTGAGTGGCAGGAGGGTGAGGGTGGTCACCTGTGGTTACCTTGGATATTCGGGTATTTTAGAAGAACAGAGGGTCACCTCTACTGTCCTCTCCAAAGGCAGCCATGGGGGTGGGGTCATTTTTCACAGGCCAGTTATGTCTCCCAGAGGCCCTTCCGGCCCATCACAGCTGAACAGCTCCGTCGGAAGACGGCAGTGGAGGTGAGGGGCAGAGCCCTTCCCTGGCCCCGGCAGCTCTCAGGCTGAGCGAGCTCAGGTGTGAGGCCCAGGTGCCCTGCCTGGTTCAGAGCCACAGGGGCCCTAGGAGGGGTGTGGGCTGAAAGTCCCCTCCCCACCCAGCACAGGCACTAGCCTCAGGCTGTTTCAGCGTGAAGGGGCAGTCTGCCCTTCTGGAAAGGAATGATTGCTGGAGCTCCTCTGACCTCGGAGTGGATTAGAGCCCTGTCTCTGCTGCACCGAGAGGCCAGCTGGCCACCCCCGGAGCCTCCCAGACCCTCCCAGACCCCGCAGTGTGCCAGCTGAGATGCTGAGGGCCGGGCAGGGGCCCTCCTCCTCCCCAGCCCCCTTCCAGGTCCGCGGATCCCTCTACAGATGGACTCAGTACTTTCCGAATGCAGAACGCTTGGCACGCTGCCTGCAGGCCCTACCGTGCACATTCCTCCAGAAACAAGTGACCTTTCCTCAGAGCAGTCACTGGGAGCTCCATGGGCTCCAGCTTTAGCTAAATGTTTTGCGTGTGTGCCTTAGCATGGCTTACAAATGATGGAAATGCTGTGAACACACAGTAAACTTTCTAAATAAATGACATGAAATGAGTATAGTGAAAAATGACACCACATTGTCATGCTCACCCCTCATTTCCCCCTTCCCCTCCTAGGTCATCATTTTATACATTTCCTGGCGATTTTCTGGGCTTTCGGTAGGCAGACACAACTATGACTCTATGTTCCTTCTCTCCTGTTTCACCCAGAAGGAGTGCTCTGCCCTGCGTGGTGACTGTATTCCCCACTCCCAACACCACATCTGGAGATCTTTCGGTGTCAGCACTGGGGCGCCCCTTTCTTTTGTTGGCCTGACCCAGGTTCTGCTGGGTGACCCTCTCTGATAGCTGAAATCCGGTTCTCTCCTTCAGCCTCCACGGAACTCCTGCACTTACCGCCCACGCCTCCCAGCAGCCACAGCAGCGACTCGGAGGGCAGCTTGAGCCCCAGCCCGCGCCTGCACCCCTTCGGCCTGCCACCGGCCCACAGCCCGGCCCGGGCACTGCCCCGGGCCCCCTCCGCCCTCTCCACCTCTCCGCTCCTCACCGCGCCTCATGTAAGTGTGGGCGGCATCCTGTCACTCCCAGCTTCACCCAGAGTCAGTGCCATCCTAGGTGCCTTGATTTTTATCCTCCTAAGAAAGTCTTAGGTGCAATTGCTAAGCCAGGTGAGAGCAATCTAGAAGTTCTTTCAAGAGCTGCCCATCATGGCTCCACGCAAAAATAATTCTCTTCCTTTACTGATTACGGTGCCAACTAAAAATTTTTTTTTCTTAAAGGCAAGGTGTTGGCAGGAATGAAGGTGAGCAGGCAGGTAGAGAGAAGCAAAAGCAGCATTTTATTTTCTTTCTTTAATTGTTCATCTTGGTTGTCTCTCCCACTTGGTCCTGGGACTCGAACTGGGACCCTTGGGAGGTATGTGGACTGTGCTCCACCCGAGGCGACTAGTTAAATTTCTGCTCCACCATGGTGAGCCCACTTTTCATCCATGTGCTAATTGTACATTCCTCTAACATAAGGAATAAAAATACTGTTCTGTTCTCAAAACTGTATCACAAATATTTGTCATCAATTTGTGGTGCCCATCGGAGCTCTAATAGGAAACAACTCGCATTATTTTTAAAATAAGCCATCTTTGATGAACGCAAAAATCTCCCTGAGATTAAATGCTTTGCGCTCTAAAGCTCACAAGTATCACTGACCCCTTCTTATATCTGTGGAACGAGTCTTCACCTGAGCACCTGGGTTAAAAGTCATGAAGTGTCATTCATTCCTCACATCTATCAGGACACCTTTATCCAAATAAAAAATAGGGATAAATGATTAACTTCTTGTTGTTCTGAAGTTTGTCAATGTTTATGAAGTCTTAACGATCAATTTTTCATGAGCCTTCCTGAATTTATAACATATAGAGCAAATTCAAGTGAAAGGAGACATTAAGAAGTTCTGTAAGAAGCATCTATCATTTAACATTGTTCTGAAAATTGGAAGTGAGTCCATCCCAGAAAATTCTAGATCTGTTGCCACATTTTACATATCACTATTATAGGCAAGGAAATTAACTTTTTCACTTTTTTAAAAAAATTTTTAAAGAGAGGAAGGAAAGAAGCGAGAGGAGGAAGAAGCATCTTTATGTATTTATTTCGTTTTGTGGTTTTCGCCCTGGCCCTGGGTTGCAAAAGCAGATCCTTGGGCTTTACAGTGTCTGCATGCCAGCATCTTAGCTGCCTGGCCACGAGGGCACACCTCTGTGCACTCTTTCTTTACCTTCCCAGCTCTCACCTGACTCTTTACTCTTTCCTTCGCCGAAAGAGTGTTCCTCCTGGTACCGCTGCCTGCAGAGACACCACACCGTGTCTCCTGGAGGACATCCTTCTGCTGTCACCCTCATGCTCAATGACCAGCTTGCATTTCCCGATTATCTGTTTGTGTCAAGCCCTCTGTTTGGTACTGAGACCTCTGAGTCCGCCCCAAATTGTCCTCCAGGAACCCTCCACCCACCCCAGTCACAGCAGCATCTTCAGTTGCGTTTTGCAAGCCTGCCTTTTTCTCGGAATGCCCTCCTTTCTCTTTGTAAATTATCCCTTTTTGGGGAAAGCCTAATTCAATCCATATCACCTACCCCAGGCCTTTGCTTGTCACACAGCTTGAAAGGGTCTCTTCTCTAAGTGCTGAAGTTGCTTCTGCCCCTCAGCATGCCTCCCTCTCACCCTTCCGTTCCGTCTCCGTCTTGACCACGAGAACCTTGAAAGAGCGTGTTTTGATTCCTCTGCGGCATTTACCATGGAGCCTTCATGTAACAGGGGCTCCGATTGTCTCTCTAATCACACACATGCCGCTGCGGTCCTCATCTTCACCGATGACGGGCACTCTGGGCTGTACTGACCAGGACGTCCCTTGAATGAGCCTGCCTGGGAGCCCTGGCCCCTGAGCTGTCTGCAGAGATAAGAAGCGACTGCTTGCCTGGAGAACAGCAAATCTCCTTCCTACAAACGAGTTCCAGATGAACAGTCATCACCCAAGGCCAGGAAGTGTCTAGGGCTTGCAAGATGAATTCTCTGCTTTAACTTTTGATGTTTAACGAGCAATGAGTGGGCGTTTCCTTCCCTTATCTCTTGAGTTACAATCCTCACCAGGGAGATACTTCTCCTCTGCTTTTGCTTCAAAGGCGCCATTTTTCATCCAAAGCTGCTCTGGCTTCCTTTTCGCTCAGCCATCTGCAAGCTTCCCTAAGAGACCCTCTTCAAGGGTCTTTCTTTGGTACAATACCCCTTCTCTTGGTTGACTCTTTTCTGACTCTTGTTCTATACAGAAACTGCAGGGCTCGGGACCCCTGGTCCTGACGGAGGAGGAGAAGAGGACCCTGATCGCCGAGGGCTATCCCATCCCCACCAAATTGCCCCTAACAAAATCCGAGGAGAAGGCCCTGAAGAAAATCCGGAGGAAAATCAAGAATAAGGTGAGCCCTTCAAATCCCGGCACTTCTGTGAGCGCAAACAGTGAGCAGGGCCCTCCCACCACAGCCTTGCCCAACGTGGGGACCTACATGCGGCCTTCCTCCCCGTTGGTGGGAGGAGGCCCACGGCCACCACCTGTCCCTGTCTTCCTCCAGCCCCTCCGTCCATCCTCGGGACCCACAGACCTCCAGGCTCTCGTATGTAGCCTGGTGCCCAGAGGATTCATTTAGGGAGGGAAGGAAAATATTAGAACACCCACTTAGATTAGCTTTAAAAATCTCAATCTTTTAAATTGATTTTATGATGTGTACACTAATTTGCTCTAGCATTATACGTTTATTTATTATATATATTTTTCTTGATAGGGGTTTTGACTTTAGAAACTCTGCACACTCAGAGTCTCCTAGTCTTAGACCCTGCCAAGTGCAAAGCAGAGCCGGGGCGGCCCAGGACCTGTGGCCAAGGCATGGGCAGGGCCGGAGGGAAGGCAGAGGGGAAAAAGGGCAAAAAAAGAGTGATAGCTCTTCATCTACGTGCAGAGCCAGCAGGGAGCCGGTCTAGGACCGCCTGGCAAAACAAGAGCTGAGCCAGCTGAAGTCCATAGAACTGAATAACCTGTCTAAGGGCCCAGATGGTTTGTGAGCCAAGGTTCTTTGCTGACTCCGGTTCCAGTCCTTCCCACTGGGGGTCTAGCTTGGTTGAAACCAGTTAGAACAGAGAGGTGATTAGCAGAGGAGGGGCCACAAAAGTGAGCAGGATTTTGGTGATCTTGGTGCTAATGGCTTCTTGTTTTTCGTTGACAGACGTGACTGGAATGTAATCCTTTGTTTCTTCTCTTATATATCAGATTTCTGCCCAGGAAAGTAGGAGAAAGAAGAAGGAATACATGGACAGCCTAGAGAAAAAGTAAGCTTTGTGCCAAAGTGGTTGTGTTTATTGGGTGGGTGGGAAGAGAGAGAGAGAGAGGGAGGGAGAGAGGGAGAGGGCGAGAGAGAAGCACAAAGCATCCGTTTTAGAAGCTTTAACGGTTTTGCCTGCCACCTAGTGGTTGTAGAGGGAAAAGCCTATAAGTACCATCAGAAATTAGAACATTCAATCTTAGTAGGCGTTTGGAGCACAGTGTTTCCAACCAAGAATTCTTGAGTCCTCCATGGCTTCCTTTCAGACCAATGCGAATGTTACCATCCTTTCCCATTCCCGGAGCCCCTCACAGGAGAAGCACTGTTCTGGCCAGCAAGAGCGGTGCTAATTAATCAGCTCCACAGCCGAGAGCAAACCGGGAATGAAATGTCACCTTGGCATTTTTTTTTTTTTTTTATCTCCCACCCAATGTAACTCCTGCTATAGGTGAGTTACTCTTCACAAAAATACTTTCTTTGTTGGTGAATGGAAACTGTGAGTTAAATACGGTTTCGTACTGGTCCTGGAAGATAATTCTTCAGCTGACAAACTAATACCTTTTTAAATTTGGGAAGGAGGTCCCAGACCCAGAAATGAATCTTCATGTGAGAAAAGAGTGGTCAGTGGATCCTGGCTGGCTCTTGACATTCCTTTTGAAAGCTGGTGTTTCTGCCTCCTGATTTAGGTAGGGGTTACTTAGCATAGGAGTCCCATTCTCTTCCGTCATTTTGTTTCATCGTCCAGGGTCAGAATGTTTTGATGAAATCCCTTTGTGGCCTCTGTGGGCATGCGTGCCAGCACCAGATTCCTTGTCTTCCGGAGGGTCTGAGTTCTTGCCCTTCCTTCTCCCCCTTGACTTCCTCTCAGTCCTTCTGTCCAAGAGCACAGGCCCTAGTAGAACATAAGGCAAAGAACGATGGGCCTTGAGAACTGGGGAAGAGGTGTGAGACCCACCCAAGAAGTGTTTTCTTTTGTGCCGGCTTCTTTCATTTTCTGTGATGGAAGCACTTCTTTCTCTATTCTTTCAATTTTTCTTTTGACTCCTTAGCCTCTTCCCAGCTCAAGTTGGCCATCCTCGTCCCTCATTTTCCTGCCTCACCTGGTTCCCCTCGTTCCCTGTTTCCCACCTCCTGTCTGGCTCCTGGCTTCAGTTTGCTCTGCTGATGAAATGCATGTCCTTTCTCTTTCCTCTGTAGAGTGGAGTCTTGTTCCACTGAGAACCTGGAGCTTCGGAAGAAGGTAGAAGTTCTGGAGAATACCAACAGGTACGTGACAAGAGTGAGGAGCTGATGAGCACGGGATGGAGGGTGGGGAAGGAGGGGACAGATCAGGACCGGAGCCGGAAGGAAGGTGGACATCACACTGAAAGTGAACTTCTGGTGTGCCCTGATGGCTCGGGGGGTAAGCCTGTGCCTGGGGCGCTGTCCACATACAGCCTGAGGACCCAGGTCTACAGGGAAGGGGGAGGTGGGGGTGGAAATGAACAACTAAATAAAAAGAGTTTCTTCACTCCTCTTGCTTTCTTCCTGCTGCTGCTAGACTTCATTCCTACCTGCCTTCCTTTTTCTTTAAAAAAGAAGAAAAGAAAAAAAAAAGTGATTATGTCAGGATACTTAGAATGACTGACTCCACCCACCATTTCCTTCCGTGTGCACACGCACGTGTACACACACACACACACCGTCCTTTACTTTTCCTAAAAGATAGGATTGATAGAAACCCATCCTGACAAGAGCTATGGTAAGGGGCTTGAAGAAGAGGCTTCTGTCAATAAACTTGATTTTCCTAAAGAGGAAAATGGTATCAAAACTTCAGAGATGAACTTGGAAACACTGGCCTCTTCATTTTCCCCTCGTTTTAGTAAGAAATAGTATTTATTAGTGAAAAAAAAAAGAGAAAAAATTTTAATTACTGTTTTGAAATCGAGTTCAGTCATTACATTTCATACCATTTTAAACGTGACTTGAGGACAGAGTGACTTCGTGAGTTCCTCCTGCGCTTCCTGAGCCGGAGCGCGTAGCTTAACTCCTTTAACTTTGCAGCAGCCCTGCCGTCAGTCACGCAGAGAGATTTTAGACTGTTTAATGTGCCTGCATTGAGGTTGTGCATGTCCCTTTGCTAGAACTTTACCCTTTAACAAAATACGCTGGACCTACCCCGATGCACCGAGAAGGTAGCAGAGACTCAGAAGGCTTAGGGGATCCACCCAGCCACACACGGTGAATGCTCGGGCCGCCTCCAGCTCTGGATCCTCGATGGCGGAGGAGCATATTGAGATTTAACCCTGGACCACCAGCAAGAAAAGGGGGGCGAAGGAGCATGCTTCTTGTGCTTTGAACACGCGAGTGTTCATCCGCCAGGGGATGCGTCGTTGTTCTAGATTGGACAATTCACGCAGGGAAAAATTGATTTTTGGTAAGCAAAATATTAATGAATCATTTTAAGGCTTAACAGTAATACCTAATCACCGTTTTGCAAATGTTAAGGGCTCAAACTAAATCCGTGTGTATGTCATTTGATAATAACAGCAAATTTGGCTCAGAGTGCCTGGAGCCTCATGGTTTGTTGTTCAAAGAGCTGCTAATCTAGTCATTAGTTTGGGTACATCAGTGTGAGTACTGGGCTTTGTGAGCCCACTGGGTTTCCTTCTGCATTTCTGGGAACGTGTGCCCTGACATGAGGTCAAAGGCAGGCACCTCAAGTGCACTGTGAACGGATGGCAAGTAAACCGTCACCGGCTCCCTTGGTATCTGTCGCGGTTTCCCTTCAGGCAAAGAGGTCGGTTTCCATGACCACTCTAGGATTCTGGTTTCACAAGTGCCTTTGGCCATTTGCCTTTCTGGGCTCCATTCCTCCTTCTCTCCGCCTTCACTCCCGCCATCTTGGTTCTCTGGGTCCCTCCACCAGAGTCTGCCTCCATCTGGTCGGCATACTGAGCAGATCGGCGTTCCCATGAGCGTCCTAGCACTTGTTGTCTCAGGAGCCCTGTGTTCATGACTGGGAGGGATCCTGGCCATGAATTCGTGACAAGGGGAAGATTATCCAAGACAACCAGTTTGGTCAGGTTGCATCTTATCCAAAGGCTTGGGCTGTCGGGTCCTCCTCTGGCCACATGGGGGCAGCAGAGGCCAAGCATGGACCGTGCCAGAGAGCAGTGGGTGGTGGGGTTGGCACAGGGCTTTCTCCCCTGCCTTTCCCGCAGAAAGGTCTTGCCTCCCTTCTCCAGGCCCACTGTTCTGTATCATACTGTGTAAACTTAACAACTACTGATACACGTCATCTGTGCCCACTGTAGAAAAAAACTTAAGAAATACAGTTTGAAAAAATTCACAATTAAGGAGGTATTTTAAAGTATTTAGTGTGTATGCATTCTGCATTCTGCATTCCTTTGCTAAGAACTTTAACAAAATATACCCGACAAATATATCTCGGCGCTCCCGGCTGGTGGCATGTGGGGATCTGGGGAGAATGGTGTGATTTGCGCCTTTTCCCCACATCTTACCCTGTGCTGCTCTCCCATCGGACTGTTCCTGAATGACATTCTTTGAAATAAATTGGTGATCCAGTTAGTAAACAGGAAAAAAAGATATGTATGTATGTATGTATGTGTCTATAAATATATTTCTATAGAATCCTTATTTCTATAGCTGCTGATTCTACCATCTGAGGAACTTGTGTTTTGCCAATCGTGTCCACTTTTTACAGTCATGGCTGTGGTCGTGTAAATCTGATTTTAGTTATTACACAGTGCAAGCTAAGGGGATGCCTGGCACATTTGAACTTGGGACGAGTGTATCCCTCTTCTTCCCTGACTGCATGTAACCTTCCCCAGTTGTTTACTTGACTGGGGCGTCCACTCAGTCAGCAGTGGCCTGCTTCAGGAATTTGCCATCTGAACCTTCTCTGGTGAGTTGCTGTGTGTGGCTGGGGAACTCTGTGTTTTCTCCTCCTCCTCCTCTCTCCTAACCCCTCTCCTCCAAGGCTCTGCTCCAACCCTTGATTGTCAGGAGCCTCCACTGTTTCCCCCAGAGGCTCCTGGGAAGGGGAGACCATTTCTTTCCACTGTGAAGCTTACGTCTTCTGCAGACAACCCTTATGTGGTGGTGATAACTGATAACTGATTCATCTGTAATCAGCCCACAGGTGACCCCATCAGGGGCTCCTGGTGGGAGGGGCACTTGAGGTCTGAGCAGATTTGACTGTGTGTTGACTTGAAGACCAAGAGCTATAAGCAGAGCTGTGCCCTGTTGCAACAGGAGGGAAAGTGGCGGACAGAGAGATTCCCCCTGCCCCTCTGTCCTCCTATTCTCTGTCTCTGAACTCAGAGGACGGTGCACGAGCTAAAATGACTGAAACCTGAGTCTTGGCAGCATCCTGCCCTAAACCAGCCACGAAGCTCTGTTTCTCGGGCATGTGTAAAAGGAAACTTCTGGAACCCTCACTCCTGTCTCCAGTGACGCAGTGTTTGAACTAAGTACAGGGCTGGCTCCAAGGAACACACACCTGTGTTTGTGTTCCTGTTCATGGTGCTTGCGTGCTGACCCTCTAGAGGAGGCTGGACCCAGTAGCAGTGACTGTTTTGAAAGAACCAGATCCTGGGAGACCCAAGGTGGGGTGGGGCATCTTGGGTGTCACTGTTTCATCAGACGTGACATGACAGGCAAGATGAGTGCGCATTTCGTAGTTGACCAAATGGAAAAAATACATGCTCCTTCCACTGTTGCACCTCTCTGCCACACTGCACCGCGACCTTGCCATCCAAGGGGACATGAGTGCTCAGCCCGAGCCCATTGGAACCTCCAAATTCATGCTGGTCTCATCAGTCGCCTGGCATGTTATTGGCTTCCAGGTGAACCAAACCCTTATACCTGAGCTCAGGAAGCTGGAAGACGATGGGGCAGGAGGAGGTGACAGGTGATGTCCTCTTAAGATTCTGCAGCCCCAGCCCAGCCCCAGCTCAGGAGCTTCTCCCAGCAGCGCCCAAAGAGCGTGAAGGCGCCTTCACGCTTCCCTCACTGAGGTGATCCCCTAATTGCACGCCACCAGGATATGTGTAAGCAGAGGTGAGATGAGCTCCTAGGGGGCTCCTTCCTACGCTCAGTGAGGAAATGCATTTCCACGTACCCGGTCCAGGAGAGTCTGCATGTGCTGAAGAAGCTTCCAGCTTCCCTCAGTTTGTCTTTCCTCTAAACTGCCAGCGCTGCGTGGCCCTGTCTGGTCTCGTGCTGAGGAACACCATCTCCCCCATTATGTCCTTCCCTTTTGCACGACTGATTTACATGCACAGCCCAGCTGTGCGTTTCTGCTGTTGGTGGCTCAGTGTGCTTTGCTGCTGTCCCCTGAGACTGAGCTGCAGCCCCTCTCCTCAAGCCCTGATTGGTATTACTATCTGAGCTTTGACTTGAGGTGTTACACGTCAGAGATCATCTTATTTAACTGCCTAGCATTGCATTCTACAGAAGGGGAAATGGAGGGTCAGTGAGGTTAAGGGCTTCCAAACACTTGGAGGTGGAACAGGGACTAGAACTCAGCCACGTACTTGTTAAATGGGCCCTGACCTGGATTGCTCTTGCTCCTGGGTCCCTCTCTCCTTCAGAGACCACTGTCCTTCACCTTCACAGACCCGAACTTGGGGTGTTTTAGATGACTGCTCAGGCCACACCCCTCTCCAGGGACCATGACCATGTTTTCCTCCAGGGCTCTCACTCTTCCCCTTTAGATCAAGCCAAGTTCCTGGGATCCAGCTTTTCTGTGCAGAAGAGCTTAACCTAGTTCCATGTCTCTGAGGATCTCAGCCCCAAGCAGACCGGGCTCTGAGGGCCACTGTTTAAACCCTTGGGGGTGGCCAAAGAGAGCTCTTTGTGAAGACTACGTATGGAATTTGAACCTGGGCAGGTGTGTGCCTGAGATCGTGGGGTCAGCGTAGGGGTTCACTTTGATCTTATTTACAGACGACGCGAGATCTGGAGTCTGAGACAAAGGAGTGTGTTACTCACTGCAGACAGTAGGCCCATCAACATATTAGGGGACATTCCTTGTCCCCAGGAGCCATGATGGCTCCTGTGGGTGCTGGCCTCACACAGTGTGTGTTGGAGCCAAGAGCCTGGGGAAGCATTCAGGAAGCCTGCTTCTCGCCCAGGGTTGATATTCCCTCCTGTCCCATGGTTACCAGCTTCACAAACCCATGTTGCCGCCTTGCGAAAGAGCAACCACGTCCTGACGGTCGTGGCCTCGTCAGTAAAACACGCAGGGGCAGAAAAAAACCAGGAGGATCGCCTGCCCACTGGTGTGGGGCAGAGCCGGAGATGGGAAAGGAAGGGGAATGTCTGGAGAAGCTGCAAGAAGAGTGTGTCTGACTTGGGTGGAGGTTGGGTGTATAGTACATGGGCCTCCTCTGTCCTCTGTCCTCAGACCTCACAGAAGTAAGGGACATACTTGTCCTGACATGTATCTCTATTGCTAGCAGAAAGAATTTCTCCATTTTCTCAGTGACCTTCTGCTTAGTGATAGTCTTTCTGTCTGCCTTGACTTTTCTCGTTCTTTCAAATCAATATGTGATTATTATAAAGGTCATTCCAGTCCAGCCCACCGGGACCTTGTGTCCTGGCTCCCCAGTCTTGTCAGGTTAGCCACACAGCTGGCCACTTGCCCCAGCTTTGTTTGCTTCTCCCTGCACACTGCTATGGCCTGCCCTGTGTGCGCTCCATCCTCTCTGCAGACCCCGGCCGTGCGCAGAGCCAGGGGGCTGCTGACGGATGACCATGGCTCTTTCCCGTGGGCCTTCATCACTTTGAATTTCTGCCTTATCTCTGATGCTGATAATGTGACAAGGATGAGCTTCCTCTTCAGGTGAAATATTTCAGACTTCAGAAGATTGCTGAGTACTAGGCTACATTTTCCAGAGCGTTGAGAAAGGCATTTTAGTAATAACTTCATGATGAAGTCAGAAATTTCACAGCCCCAGAAAACATTCTAGAATTCTCTCTGTCTGTCTCTGTCTCTGTTTCTGTCTCTGTCTCTGTCTCTCTGTCTCTCTGTCTCTCTGTCTCTGTCTCTCTCTCTCTCTCTCTCTCTCTCTGTCTCTCTCTCTCTCTCATTTTTGGCTCTGGTTTTACTTTTATATTGTAAACATGAGCTCAGTTATCTTTTACAAAAATGTACTGGTGTGCCTGAGAGTTCAGGGGTTAAGTTTGCCACTCGAATGGCAAAGTCCACGTAAAAGCTAAAGACCAGGGGTTGCTTCCTGGGACAGTAGCAACAACTAACATGAACAACTACATGAAGGGCTAGATGCTTCTTTCTCCTTTCTGCTTGCTGGCCTTCACTCCTGCCTGCTTCCTTCCTCTCTCTGAAGACACACATAATTCTTTTTAAAAAATGCGTTGAGGGAACCTTGCATCATAACGTCGTCGAGGTTTAAAGTGTGCACCACTGCAAATCCACACCCTCACGTACCGCATCCAGTCCACTGCCACAGCGCATCGCTCTGTGTTCCAAGGCACGTAGGTAATAGACTATTTCAGAAGGTGCCCTTTGGCTCCTGGAAAATAGACCTCCTGTAATGTGCAATTGCACAGAAAGACAAAGGAGATCATCTTTTTTCCCCCATTTAGTCCAGAGTTCCATGAACAATCTTTAAAACTTAAGTAAAAAAAAGTCATAAATGAATAGTGGCTCGAAGTTTGGAATTGTCACAGGATGCCTGTATGTTGCCATGTACTAGTTGGAAGTCTGAGCTCGTTCAGGAGTCCCCTTAAAGCTTTGTTGCCATGTGTGGAAATTCCCACTTACTGATATTTTGTCTTCCCACCCCACCAGGACTTCATGTCACTTTGAGGTAGAGGTTTAACTTTTGGACACCCACCGCCAAACTTTCAGAAATGCCTAGACACTAACTCTAGCAGAGTGTGGTAGGGAGAAGAGGGACTCAGGTGATATTTTACTTTGGAAGGACAGGCTGCTTAGCTCTTCAAAGCGCCCACCTGGGCATGCTTGGGAGGCTGAGACAGCAGGCTGGGCGTTGAACCATGCAAAGCCAAAAGAAGCTGGGTTTGCCAGCTGGAGCCTGGGGCAGTTAAGTTTGCAGCCTCCCGTCAGGCACAGTCTACATACATGCCCAGAACCCAGGTTCGCGACTCAGGGCTGCGGGCAGCAATCACCATGAACAACTAAATAAATGAAAATGATGCTTTTTCCTCTCTTCTACCTGCCTACTTGCCTTCATTCCTCCTGCATCTTTCCCTTTAAAAATAGAGGAAAAAAAGCCACCCATCAGGGACAGCCCAGTTGTTTTCACAACTCGTTCATTTCATGTTTAGGAATTTGGAAAATATACTCCAGACAGTTCCACATGGTGGAGAAAATTGCTTCATTTCTGTAGGAGGCTGATTAACCCAGAGAATCGTTTATGTAGGACACATAGGCACCCCGTAACCCTGCGAGGCCCGTGGCTGAGGTGGGCATGTTACAAGATTCATTGGAAAGTACAGACTGTACCGAAGGCCTGGTGTGAAGTCCTGGCACAAGCAGTAATTGGGAAGCACCAGTTTTTGCTTTTCCTGGGTTCTGGTTTCCCCAACTCCTGTGGGAAACCAGGTACCTGGGTCAAAGTATTAGCAAAATGAAGCCAAATACAAAGAAAACAAACAGCACTGCTGATGCTTTTCCCAGTTATTCTAAGATTGAGTCTCACACACTCGGCTACTTTCGAATGTTTTGCCCAGTTTCCTTTGCTACGCCTCCCAAGATACAGGGTGATGCTTTATTTTGGGTAAGGCTGGCAGCTGCCTTTGGCTGCTCTTTCGCAGGGATCTTTATGAGGACAGTCACTAAGTTTATTTTTACATCTCACCACAAGACAAAAATCCACATTTTCAGTCGAGGGTTGGACACTCCGATTTAAGAAGTTGTGAAAAATCCCTTGACCCAGATACGCGTTTGCAAAGAGTACTCTTTTCTCTAAATTAAGACCTTGCTCCCGGAAGTCCAAGAATTCATTAAGCCATAATTAGCCATGATCACTGATGATTTAAAATATAGTAATAAAGAACGGATGCTGAACTTTGAGTACACCAGGGGTTTGTCCTATGGGTGATTTTTTAAAGCTGTCATTTTAAACTTCTTCCATTCTGTCTAATGGCTGTCTTTCTCCCACCCAGTCCTCATACAGCTCTCTCCCCACCCTCAGTGCTGAGGGCTGGAATATCTGTCCTTGTGGCATAAGGGAGAGAACCTCATCGCCTCGACCAACCTCTCAGCGATGAGGTCCCAGACTTTCCCACCCAGGGACTTGGCTTCTCCCCCCATCATCAGTAGAAAGACACAGCATCCACGCTTCCAGAGTGTCTGCTTCAGCAAACCCACACTCTTGCAAGAGGGAGGGTTCTCTGCTTGTGTTAGCTATTGAGCTCAAGGGAATGATTATTTTTTTCTTTTTTTTCAAATGAAAGATACAGGCAAAAGTGAAGGCAAGCAGGCAGGCAAGAAGGGAGAGGAGGAGGAAGCATTTTACTTTATTTAAGTTAGTGGTTCATCTTCATTGTTCCGCCTAGCCAGAGGCCACAGACTTAACCACTAATCACCAGGGTGTGGCTAGGGGAATGAATTTTGACTAACTCTCTGAACTCGAGACTTAAATAGCTTAATGAAGGGCGCATGGTGTTGATACTGAGCTCCCAATCTCAGGTTTCTCTCCCATTCTGGAGAAGGCGCATCAGCCTAGCAATCCCAAAACCACCCCATCTGCTCTTTTAGTGTCACGTGGAGGGACAGGTTTCAGTTTCCATTTTCCTAAATTAAGCCTGAAGTAGAACAAAGACCAGCCTTCACTCTTTTATCCATCCCCTGCCTCTTCTCTTTGGTGTCTCCAGATGTACGCTCTGACATATTCACTCACCCTTACTGTTTTTTCCTGTCTTTTTATCCCTGAAATGGCGTTCGTCTCTGTCTTATTACCATCAGATTGGGCTGCATGGTGGTCTTCCCTCTGCGGCTTGGTCCTTACTGGTTGTAACCTTTTCATATCTAACAAGGGACACATATCTCTTGGTGGGGCTTTGTCCATGCCATGTTACTGTCACTGGATTTAAGAAATATTGACTTAAGAAGATTTTGCTTATTAATTTTATTAGTCTGTGGATTAAGGTACCATGCTGTCCCACACTGGAAGGTCAATGAATCTTGGAATCAGATAGATTTTGATTTGTGTCTTAGGAGACACATGTCTTAGAGACAGTTACTTAGTGTCTCTCAGTACATGAAGTTCTAGAAGTCAGTCAGTGGGCACTGGGTCACTGTTAACTTTTTTCCCTATAGGACATAAATGAATATTACCGTTGTATGAGCATGTATGAATTTCCCAAACTTTTCTGGGTCATAGACATCTCTTCAGACTTTGGGGATGCATGAGCTCACCCACTTTGCTCTGGTTGAAATCACTCCATGCTGCCGATGGATGAGGCCATCCTGTGTCATCATCTCCACCATCAGTTCAGTTCGCCCACACTAATCTGAATAGGAGAGGCTGCAACAAACAGCATATTCTCAAACCTTGTGGCTCTCCACCAAAATTTCACATGAAAAAAATATCTCTTTTAAACTACCTATTTGTTCCTCATAAAGAGCTGGATTATGAACTGTTATAAATCAGAGGTCATTAAACAACCATTTTCATTGGCGGTGGACTCAGAATATCATTATCTCTGCCTTTGGGAAGGACTGCTGAAGAATGCCAAGTTAGAAGGGTCACACCACCAGAAAATGTGAAGCTAGCCCTGCTGGTTCCAGCCGAACTCAGATGGCTCTTCTTTCAGACCTGTAGCACTTTGTACCTGTAGCTGGGGGTCTCAACTTGAGCTTAAGACATTCTCCAAAGGAAGTCAGGTGCATTTGAGTCTGTTTTTAGGAGGGACCATGGATCGTTCTCCTGGGAGACTCTTCATCCTCAGGAGGGGAGTACCGACTTAACAATCTCAACCAGAAATGGGAAGGGAGACGTGATCCCCAGTATGTGTGGGATTGGTTTTCTTGGGGGTGCCTACTCTAGATGAGGCAAGGGAGCAGGGACAGGCAAGGAGAAAGTGTGGGATGATTGCATGTCCAGAGGGACCACTGGTGTAAAATCGAAATGGTGATTTAGCTTGAAAAACATCCGAAAACATTGGAGCAACAGTAAGTGACTCTGGTGATATCAGATATAGTTGAACTGAAGCTTGGATTGAAAATGTTCCCACTGGTGAATAGAGCATGGGTGAACCTTGGTGCCCTGGCACTGCCATCCTGGGCAGCAGCAGTGTCCCATGGAGAGATGGTGCCAGGCAAACATGGTGGCCGTCACCTACGGGCATGGGGCTTCAGCAGGCAGGCTGGGAATAGGATCCCCTGTCCATGATTCATCAGGTACCATGGCCAGTGGCCAGACTATGAGAAAAGAGGGTTTGTGCCATGTGGTTTTGTCTGTGGGCTCGCCTGAAACCTGCCCCAGGACTTCCAGAAATATGAGGAAATCAGTAAGGACCTTGGGCTGGCTTTCTAGATGGTATCAACAAATTGTGCGCTGCTGCCAGCCAAATCTCATGTCTGGGGGAGCGCTCACCAGAAGGGGTAAACAGTGGGTCAGAGAGCTCTCAGTTTTGAAAAGGCAGCCATTCGTGGGTAAGATTGGAGGATTCCCAGAAAACTCTCAGGACCCTGATGCAAGACTGTGGGTACCAGAGCTGGGGTCCAAAGAGTGATGAGGTTAGTCAGTGGTGATGGACGCTGGACCTGGTGGCAGGTGCAGTGTGATAGTCATATTGGTTGAGGTGTGACTGTATCTGCTGAAACACACATGTAGTAGTGAAAACAATAAGAAAGGAATAAAATTTTTTTAAGGAAAGTTTCAGGCAACAATGAAACCAAGTAGGCAGGCAGGTAGGAAGAAAGGGGAAGAAGAAACATCTATTTATTTTTTTTTTAGTTCATCTTGGTTGTTCCCTCTAGCCCCGGGTCTCGAAACTGGATCATTGGGATGCATGTGAACTGTGTCTGGTGACTTTATCTGCGAGGTCACTAGGGAACGCCAAGAAAATTTTTTTTAAAAGATTGGAGTGTCATTGGGAAATCCTATAAAAAGTGAGGACAAGGGTAATGAGGAGAACCCCTTGCTGTTTCAGATGATCATTTAGTTGCAGTTTTCTTCTTTTTAGTCACGCTTTCTGGTGTAATTGACGAATACCATGTAACTGGACAGCAGGGTGATTTTCTACATGGATACATGGTGAAAGGACTCCCCACACTGAGTTCATTAACATGCGTAGCTTCATATTATCAGTGTTTCGTTTGGCAAACACATTTGAATTCTACTTTTTAGCAAATTTTAGTTTTATGTTGCAGCATTATCAACCATAGTTACCGTGCTAGCTGTTAGTTCCTGAGACTTTATTCATCGAATAAGTGAAAGTTTGTGCCCTTTGTCGGCCTCTCCCCATTCCCTCCAGACCCTCCCCCACACCCACAGCCCCTGGGGAAACCTCTTTCGACTCTGATTTTATGTCTTTGACCAGTGATACCACATATCAGTCTTTCTCTGGCATATTTCACTTGGCATACGGTTGTCGGGGCTCATCCCTGCTGTCACGTGGAACAAGATTCCTGTAGAACGTAATCATATTTTATCTCAGTCTTGAGTAAGGTGCAGAATGCTTTTTAAAGACTGTGTTGCCAGAGTATAAATAAACATAAACCAGGTCTAAATGTGTGTGATTACACATCTAGAAGCCTGAACACAAATCATGGACAGCTAAATACTAAGTAGTAAACACACCTCTCTGTTAAATAGAATTTAAATTAATGATATGAATGGGATGATTGATTTTGTTTTGCCTAAACAAAATTACCCCATCAGGTAAAAATACAGTGTAGACAGGACCACACAGGGTTTGAGTTCAGAAGCCTCCACTGCCTGAGCTGTGGACTGCTCCAATTCCGCCCTCCGCTTATCCATTAAATTGCTGAAAGCAAATATTCTCTGGTTAACCTGTCCTTAATTGGGTTAAGCTGGATAGAATTTGTTTTGTTGTTACTGGTTTGGGGAGCAGTTGCAAACTGGGAAAATCTGTTCCTCCTCCCTGCACTTGAAAGCTATTCAAGAGATAGCTGTGAGGAGAGGCTAGTGATCTATGGAAGGCCAGACTTTTTCTGCAAATGCATGATTTGCTGATATTTTCCAGTGAACTTGTCTGGCCTTCTAATGTTATTTCACAGCATGCACTTTCTGAAAATCTTTGAGACTCAAGAAAGAGCCTCTGCTCATAAAATTTTCCACTTTGCCTTGTGCATTGGGCTTGGGGAAGAAGGATGAGTACAAGAAAGAGCTTCATCTCTGTAACAGCCCAGGCGAAATTCAGCCCAAAGGCTCTAAATCAGGATGAGGTGCTGTCACATCCTTTTCCATAGCTTACAGGATTCAGAATTTGCCAAGAGTTTCACCCTCTGCTCTTTCGTGGCCGGTCACACAGAGCAGAGCACATACTACTCTGCTCCCCAAGCCCTTCCCTTTTATGGATGTGCACTGTCATCTACTTTTAGAGATAGAACATCTCCCTTTTGTTCCTGCGCTCTGTCTCTTGCTGGAGAAAAAGCAGAGTCTGTATCAGGGGATGGTTTCTGAGATCCCAGCTCAGCAAGTGTGTCCAGTCAAGCAGGCTTCTTTGCACTTTCAAGTTTGAGCTCCAGGTCTGGAAGGGGAGATCTGTCAGTCTTCAAGGACCAGGAACTCAAGGTGCCTGGGGCTGCTTCCCTGCCCCAGAGTTGTTTGTGTTTCTCCCTCTTGCTCCTCAAATCTTCCAGCAGATTCCTGCTGCTCAGTGATTCATCTGCGTTATCTGCACTGGTCGTGTAGTGATCGTGACTGCTCAGGAAAGGGATATACTTGCAAAGAGTGGCTTATGCTCAGATTTGTTTGGAAGACCGTTGATCAACAGACAGCTAAGCTACATAGATGAAAGCCTTGCCAGGCCCAGAGGCCAAGCTCAACACTTAGCAGGTGGTTCCGACACAGCCCTCTGAAAGAATAACATGTAGGAGCTGAAGGAAGCCCATCTGAGATGCATTTGGACTGCCAGCCCAGGAGCTCTCCAAAGCCTTCCCCAGATTTGACAGTTGCTGCTGGAGGCTCTGCTCAGGGGAGCAGCACCCCTTGGCCCAGCTGAGTATATTCCTCAAGGGAATTTGCAGACCTGAACACCCCGGAGCTGGTTCCCACATGGGGGGTTAGTGGTTTGCAATCCCCCTTTTACCGTCAATTGAATTATATGTTTCCATGACATTTTCAGAGAATGCCTGTGTTTCTACTTCTGCTCAGAGTAGGGTTCCCTCAGTAAATCATATTGTAATCATTGGTGATTAGCTTAAGTCCTCAGTGAAACCTGTGCGTCCAGGTGAGAATGAGCACAGTGAGATGGAATCACACACATAATACATGTGGCCTTTTCTGGTCACCCCTTCTGACTCTGACCACTCCTTCTATTGTTCCCTACTGGGCATTTTTCTCCTCTCCTTGCTTTTCTCCTTCTCTTCATCTTCTTCAGTGTTTCTCATCTCCTGGATAGATGAGTCTGTGTGTAGCCATCACCTGCTAAGCAGAATGTTCTTTCTTTCGTCTCCCTCATGGGCGAGCCTCGGATAACTGAGAGCATTATCCTCTTACTCAGCGTGGCTCAGGGACTAGACAAGCTGCTAAAGTGGGCTCACCCTGAGCCCCAGGGCACGAGTGCTGGTGTCCACATCTTCCTCCAGTGGCAACCTTCCCCTGGCACCTTATTCACATTAAAAAACCACAATGAGTTCCCTGGAATCTGGGAGGAAGAGATCACCCCCAAAGCACCCTCTGTCTCTCAGACTCCCTCATGGTTTTTATTGGTCACCCTTTGCAGAACACTCTTGCAGCAGTTACAGAAGCTTCAGACTCTGGTGATGGGCAAGGTTTCTCGCACCTGCAAGTTGGCAGGCACCCAGACCGGCACCTGCCTCATGGTGAGTTTCCCGAAAGGGACAGCACTGTCACTGTCCAGGTCCACCCTCCAGGATCTGACTCTGCCCAGCCTGCCCGGCCTAAGTGCTGTGGGATTGGAGGGCCCTGCAGCTCAGGACTGTCCCTCTGTTATGATGTCACAGTGACCCATTGGGTGCAAGCTGCTGCTCTGACAGAGGACACTCGTCCCCCAGACCCTCCAATGTTGCAGGCCCTCGGTTTGCTCTGTGGATCCTGGAATTGACAGCTCTTCCTGTTCTCTCCTCACCCCGCAGGTCGTGGTGTTGTGTTTTGCTGTTGCATTTGGCAGCTTCTTTCAAGGCTATGGGCCATACTCTTCTGCCACCAGGACGGCCCTGCCCAGCCAGCAGCCCACGCCGGCACGGTACACGGCCTCCATCGGTGAGACAGTACTCGGCCGCTCGGTCTCCTTTCATTTCTCTAGCATCTTCTGAAAGCTCCGCCTCCTAAAATGAGTCTGATGTGAGCGTCTCTTTTTTAACAAGTGGTGAAATGTTAGCTCCCCACGAAAGGAGGGAAGAGGCTTCGGGGGTTCTGGTACCCAAGCTGCTGGGTCTCCCTGTTGCCGCCCACCTTGGGCTAAGGCCCCGCTGGGAATTTTCTAGAGCTCAGAAGACACTTGGCAAGCTACTGCTCTAGACTGTGTTCCCTGGCAAATTCCATTGTCTCTCTTTTGAATTCTTCTCAAGGGGATGGATGTGGCTTTTGGAGAACGGAGAAGTAGGGAGAGGATTAAGGTTTCCATGACATTTTAAGAGAATGCCTGTGTTTCCAGGTCCACTTAGTGAAATTGTATGTTAGTATAAAATTTATAAAATGAAATTAAAGAATCCATCTGTCTTATAAAACATTGCACTGAAGATTTAGAGAACAAGGAGACTTGAATATTAAATAAGAAAATTTTCACCTACATCAATGTTCTCTCTAAGTATATAGGGAAATAGAGGGCTGGTGCGTAGGGACCATACCTTGCACGTGAACGCACACACACTAATAAAAACAGGTGTGGCTGGCGCACCTGTGGAGTGTGGGTGGGTGCAGTCCACACACATCCCAAGGTCCAGGCTTTGTCCTGGGGCCAGTGGGAACAGCCAAGAGGAACAACAAAAATGTAATGTATAAAGGCTTCTTCCTGCCTGCCTGCCTCTGTTCGCCTTCATTCCTGCCTGCACCTTTCTGTTTCAAAAAAGGAAGTGCAAGTGTGAGGTTCAGGGGCGCTGGATTTGGGCAGACCCAGGTCTGTGGTCTGTACCCAGAGGCGTGTTTCTGCCAGGTAAATGCCAGAAATGCTTTTCCACCAGATAATTTCAGTGGTCTCTTGGGAAATTCTTTTTTATCCAAGATAATGCATCTCTAAATATAAAGGAAAGCCAATGAAAGCAGACTTTCTGTATTTGGGAAAATTGCTACAGAGTCATCGAGCTATGCAGCTCTCCTGTAAAGCAAAAGAGACTGTCTCTTAGGTTTGATTTATAGCTTTGGTTTTCTATCTTCTGTTTCTTAATGAAAATGCAGTCTTCTGCCCTTGTACCTTCTCTCCATGCAAGACCTACTCATTGGAGACACTTCCTCTTTTCTCTGAGTCTGGACATCTCCAAGTATTTGACTCTCATTCTCCATGAATTGTTTTCCCCAGACGGTTATGGGTGGGCAAGGAGGGGAGTTTTATTTTCGAAGCAGAGGGGGTGGAAGTTTGCTTCCTGTTTATTTGCTTTTCTATTGTTCTCCCAGCACTGTATAATTGGTATAATTTTTCAATGCACAGAACTTGGAAACCCTGAAGCCTTTACAGAAAGCCAACTCCAGTTGGCACCCCCAGTCCTGAGCACTGAGAGCCCAGGCGTTTCCATCAACCCCCAGCCCTGGCAGTGAGTGAGGGAGTGTGTTAGCCCCTGATGGCCCCTCCCTAACACTTACTGTTTTGCTCTGTTCTCAGTGAGATCCAGGAACCTGCTGATCTACGAGGAGCATTCTCCCCTGGAGGAGCCAGCGAGCCCCTCGTCAGCTGGGGAGCTTGGCCCCTGGGACAGAGGCTCCTCCCTGCTCAGGGTGTCAGGGCTGGAGTCCCGGCCAGATGTTGACCTTCCCCACTTCATCATCGCCAGTGAGCACAGCCTGGAGGAGTCAGTGCTGCTAGAGCTGCAGCAGCGCCTGTGAGTCCAGCAGACACAGACTCAACCCCTTTAGTGTGCTGGGGAGGGTCATGAGTCAGCAAGCTGGCCAGCGCGGTGTTGTGTCTCCCACGGGCCTGGCCCAGCCCTGGGCTCTTGCAGGACTGATTTCCTGACCCCTGGGCTGTGGAGACCCCATTGCTTGCTGACAGCTGCCTTTAGCGTCTTGGGTAAAGCTGAGTGTGAGTGCCCTCATGTCTGCTGCGTCACTGGGGAGCTGGCAAGGGTGGCTCTCAAAAGTGAGGAAGGGGCTTGAGTCCCATCCTCACTCTCTCCCTCCTTCTCTTAAAACCACACCAGTAAACAGCCCAGGAGCAGCAGAGTGCTGAACTGTGCCTGTGGTCAGATGCCTCTCCAGCTTCATTCCAATTAGAGATGCATGTGTTTCGCTGCCTGTCCACATAGAATTTTATCATTTATATGTGAATAGACATGTGCTCATTCTGACAACCTGTTTCTATCAGGGACACCGTGGGAGAGGCGCCCTACCTGTGTGGGTTTCCATACTGAAAATAGCATATTTGACTTCAGTTCTCCATGAGTTGTTTCCCTTAGATCGTTGTGGGGGAAAGTTCCTGGGAAAGGAGCTGGGTAAGGAGGGTCTGCACACATTCCTGGCTGGCGACCCAGTTGAACGCAGCCTGAGTGTCTCCCGGGAATGGTGCAAATGGGACGTCTATTTTAGCTTCTTCAGCTTTCTTCCCTTCTTGCTGCAGGGAGAGGTCCGTAATTATATATATATATATTTACACACTTTCATGTGTTTGCATTATACATGGGTATTTTAATGTTTGTTGTACTCTCTGTGTTAAGAACTATGCAAATAGGATATCTAAATCCTTTTAAATACTTTAAAAGACTAGGCAGTATTATTATTCCCATTGTAGAGACTCGTAAGCCACCACTGGGAGCCAGAAAGAGTCGATTGCTTTGATTAGTTGGCCGATGACCTAAGTCTCCCCTCTTAGCTCAGCTATGCAAGGCCCCTGGAAACCCTGCTTGTTCCAGGCTGTCTGTCCTTCGCCAGAGCCCTCATAGCTCTCCTCTGAGTACCTAGAGAGTTTCCAGGTGGATACATAACTTAACATTTTCTGTTGTGTATTTTTTGTTATATCAAGGTAGTATTGTTTGCTTTTTTTAATCTTTGGATCTGGGTTCTTCTTTTTTTTTTTTTTTAAAGGAAAGGTGCAGGTAGAAATGAAGGTGAGTAGGCAGGTAGGCAGGAGAGGGGAGGAAAAAGCATTTTATTTAGCTTTTTATTTAGTTTTTCACACTGGTTGCTTCCCCCAGGGCCCAGGGCTGTATGGCCTGTGCTGCTTCAGAGACGGTTGGCCTAACCACTGCTCCACCAGGACACGCCCTTTATCTAGATTCTTAGCTAGACTAGGGATCAGGCTTTATCCTTGTATTTTCTCCTCCCCAAAGCCTTGCAGAGGGCTAACCATCCTCAGTAAATAGTTATTTAAAGCTGCTTAAAACACAGCAGTATCCAACTGCCATGTTTGTGCTCGGGGCTGGGCTGTCTCCTGGGGGTGGGGGTCAAGGCAGGAACGTGGATGTGGATGTGGATGGCAGGGAGCGGGCGGCTAGAAACAACTATCACTAGGAGGGGAAAGGGCGAGCACCTTGCTGGGACGGCCTGCGGTCACCACCCTGGAAAGACTGCGTCGTGCGCTCAGTGTTTCAGCGATTCCAAGGCTCAGACTTCTCTCCCCTCATCGCTTCACAGGGTCAGCACCAAACTGGAGGGGAACGAAACACTGAAAGTTGTGGAACTGGACAGAAGACTGAACACCACCTTCTGAAGAGGCGGTCCCTCCTCCCGCTTCCTCTTCATGCTACTTTTCCATCCCCAACCACCTTGTCATCGGCTTTCCGTTTTTGCCACCAATCTTGATGCAGACATGGACGAGCGGTCACCGCTTTAGATGAGAGGACAGAGAGCCTGGGATGGCCACCCTGGGTGAGGACACCTGCCCCTCAGCCCCCTGTCCCTCCCTGAAGAAGGGAGCCCGTGTCCCCCGCTTTCTGCAGGAAGTGAGTTAGAATGGGGGCGGCAAGCCGGCTTCTTCCTGCCGACAGTGCCAGAAAGAGACTGCCCGACTGTCACCCGGGCGGCCGCCTCCTCCACGACGAAGACTCTTGTCCATCTGCGCCTCCCAGACCCGAGACACAAAACGCCAGGCGCCCGTTGGAATTGGCAAAGCACTGACTGACGATGTCCTGTGTGTCCTCCTCACCCGTGTGTCCGCCCCGGCAGTTCCAGAAATGACCAGGGTCTCCCGGGAGCACCCGGGCCACGTGGCCCTCGGCCCAGTGACCATCCTCCCGCATCGAGGGCTCCGCTTTCACATTCTCAGGCCGCACGTGCAAAGCCTGGAGAAGCTGGCTTTTCTCTGTTAGGCGAACCTGCCCCATCCTGTTTCTGGTAGTTCTCCATCACTGTCACCGGTGTCCCCATTTAGCCACCCTTCTGCCGCCCAGCTCCCCTCCCCATTTGTAAATAGTATTTATTAGCTGGTCACCGCCCCGAAGACACCGACGCTCCCTCACGCTAGCGAGTCTTCTGCTGGGCGTTCGGGGACTGAGGTTCCCAGATCGCAAACTCTCCACACCACGTTTTCTTTTTTGTCTGCATTTATGATGATTTTTCACTGAAGGCCTGTAACCATACCCCTGAGCGTGTGTTCTCCTGGAGAACAAACCCTGAGGGAAAGATGAAGAAAGCCTTGCTTGGGTCTACGACTCTGTGACCTGACGCCCTTTCTGTCCTGAGTTCCTAACAGAGAAGGGGCCCTGTTTCTCACAACAAGCCTTTCTGACAATCTTGCTAGCTTGTCCCCCAACCTGCCCCTGGCCCCTCTTCCCTCTCCCCACCCTTCTGCTTTCCCCCCAGCCCCGCTCTGCCCCAACCCTGCGGGGTGGGGATCCAGGCCCCAGTGTTGGGGCTGGAGAAGATGTTTTTTGTTTCTCTACAGTCTTACCTTTTATAATCAGGTTTGGCTGCTCTACAGCTCACCCAAAGATGCAATCTCACCCCCCCCCCGACCTACTTCTGTTTTTTATTGATTAAAGGTAACTTTTGTAGTTAAAAGCTCTCATTCCTTTTCATACAGTTAAGAAATGGGAATTGCCTTTTTATTGTATAATGTAGAAAACCCCCTTTCATGTTTTGTTCCTAGCTCATAAAAGATGTCCCGTAGAAAGTCTGTTTGCATTTTATACTTTCTTTTTGTAGTGGCAGAAAGAGGTCTCTAGCTTTAACTTCTCTCTCTCTCTCTCTCTTTCTCTCTATTGTCATTGGAACCTGCATTTGACAGGGATTAAGCCCATAGCTGGGCCTCGCATTCCATATCAGATATAGGACTTGGCATCATGCCTTATAAGCAGATCCCTCCTTTGTCTGCCCTGGGGTATTGGGGGCTCACTGTGAGAGTCCTCTCTCTCCTTAGTGTGACAGAGAGTTCCAGACCAGGAGATGGCCAGATTTATCTTCTTGGGCGGGAGGCGTGGGCACCTCACTGTCCTTCACACTGACGGGGTGGCTGATACCATCCCAGCTGAGCCGGAAGAGGCCACTGCTGACCCGGCCTCTCTTTAAAATATCATGTCATTACCAGGCACAGGCAGCCTGGGGGAGCCTGAGGAGGTAGAAAGAATTAACTGGAGGCGATGATGAGGAAGGAAAGGCTTCCTATGTAAGGGACAAAAGTCTGAGACAGTTTATGTCAGCCTACCTGTGCACCTCAACAGAACCATGTCAGGTTTTTGAGGTTCCTGATAGACAGAGTAGAGACCTGCTCTTCTGACTGAGGAAGGAGGCAGACTCTTCTAGCCCCTGTCCTTCGTGTCCTGAGGATGTCCTTCTCTCCCCTACCCCGTCTTGCCTGACATTACTCTATCTAGACCTTCAATATTTTGTCTCTGGAAAGCCATTTTTCCAGTACAGAATCCATAGCTCAAGACACAGCCCATTAGCCTGAGAACTCAAGGGGACATTTGAAGGGAGTGCCAAGAGCCAATGTTGTGATTGCCTGAGAAAAACCTGTGCCTCCCCTCGCCTGCTTGGGTGACGAAAGGGAGCTAGAGAGCCAGGGAAGAGGACATGCAATTGCTGGGGAACACCAGGCTGGCTCCAAATGTTTCATGGAAGCACGCGTGTTTTCTAGGCCAGGCTCTGGTCCAAGATGTTGGTCATTTGTTTCCACCGAGAGAGGTTTCACGTAGTGGCAGATGCAGGCAGCTGAACTTAAGTTCTGAAAAAACACCAGACTGTGAGACCCACTATTAACCCTAAAGAAGAGGCATGTTTGTGATAAATACATGAATTCTGTTTATCCTCGTGGAAGGACGTCTTCCTCTGCCCTTTCTTGGGCTCCCCTCGTGCAGGAGATGTCCTGCAAAAATTCAGAGAACAGGTCCTTTTTACCGGATGAGACTTGAGCCACCCGGGCCCCCAGAGGGATTCTTTCCACAGCTGTCCACTTGGCACTAAGAAATGGATTCTGTAAATGAAAAGCCTCAGTGCCAGTTTTGGGAAAGAATTTCTCTGACGTGTCAGGACTTTGGAGCCTGGCTCTCAAAAAGAGTGTTACAGAAAAATCAGCTCAACTCGGTTGCTCCTTTTGAGCAGGGGTGGCGGTGAGCTTGGATACCCAGGGAGACAAAGGGAGATAACCTGTCTGTGAACACAAATGCTTTTTATATAGAGACCTAATGTGTTGATTGTGAAAACAGCTTTTAGCTCAACGTATTTACAGACCAATTATAAATACCTTAAAAAAAATCCCGAAATCGCTCTGTCGGGCCTGACTGCCAAAGAGGGTCGTGAGCCTCGTGTGCCCAGTGCATGGGAGTGCTGGGTTGATTCTTCTTGATTCTGTGAGTCAGTGTCTAGAAATGTGGTCACAGTGTTTCATTAAACATTTTGGGCACACCATGGCTCCTTTCTCCCAGGACGTCAGACCAAGCAAAACCACACAGAGAGACTGGGCTGGACCTCAGGGCCCGCCGAATAGAAGCGGTCAGGTGAGGCATGTGCTTGGGCGCGATGCAGAAGTGGAGGCGTCCTGTCCTCTGGGAGAAGTGGGCCCTCCATGCCGGCCTCGCTGACACAGGAGCTTGGCGCTGACGGAGAGGGCTTTTAGCCCTCAGTGTTGCCCATGACTGACTGATTTGGCTCTGGAGAAGCCATGATTGGCGACGCCTTTATGAAAGCACAGAGCTCCTGCCCGCAGAAGTCCTGCTAGGACTGCGAGACCATGAGTAGGCAGTGCCCTAGCGAGAGTCATTTGTTTGAATGCTCTTCAGCTGAGACGTGAGACCCTCCAGAAGGGTGGTTTCAGGAGACAGTAGAGGGCTGCGAAGAAGCCCGAGGCCGATTTCAGATTTTCCCTCATTCGTTCAACCCTAGGACTTTTCCATTTTACTGCGGAAGAGTGCTGCTGTGAGAGCCATAAGAAATATGGAGAATCAAGGGGACTGAGGGAATTTCATCAGTCAGCAGTGCCGAGGTCTCTCTCCCCCTCTCTCTCTGACATACACACGTAGTCACTCGTTCCTTGTCTTAAACATCCATTTGTGCCTTATCTATGACTCTCCAGGATGACTGGTTCCCCTGGAAAATTTTCTGTCTAGTCTTGTAGTATTAGATTGACATGGATGAGGCAGAAAGAACTTTTTTCCAAAGGCTCGAAAATGGTTTCTTCAAAATGAGCCAGGGTCAGGTTTGCACACCAGGGGCAAAGAAAGAGAGTTATATCCATTAGGATAATCCCATTTTGTAGAGGTACAATCACATCCAAAAATATAACCAGCCTGGATTAAAGGCATTCTAAATCCTCCGGAGCGGAGCGTTTTCATGGTGCCAAGGAACCTGGTCCATTTGAGGATTAATGGCTGATGCCTTTGTGACCTGAGGGTCAGCACTTATCCCAGGAAAAATCTAGATTGTTGTTTCATTTGGACCACAAACCATTTAGGAATGCTTAAAATTTTTGCTTTGCTTTCTAGAAGGAAGGGAAATACTTCTTAACAGGGTGCTGTGCTGAATGAGATAGACGTCTTTTAATGTTATGGATTGGAAAAACAAGGTCAACTAGTGACTATGAGACAGAACGATAGTGAGTGACTGGGGGAACATGGAGAAGATTCCTTTCTGGGAACACATTGTTAATTTGTGAGTTTCTCTGGGCAGAAAATAGAGTAGTGCCTGCCCCCTGTCCTGACCCCACCGTGCACAGTGCATTTCTCGACCTCGTGCTAAATTTGTCCACCAGATGTTCCTCTCCGATCGTAGTCTTCTGTGCGTTCCAGTGAGCAGGCTTCACATCCTGGAAAAAAAAGAGGGGTTTTCCTTCTGTCTCTCTGGTCCTGTCCTTTTCTCACAGGGCCTGCACTGCCCAGAGCATCTCCCTTTCAGATAAACTGCTTTCTGCGTTGCTAGAAAACACCAGCACTCTTTGATCAATTGGAAGTGACCCTTTTACAATAATGGGCTTTAATGTTTGTGACGGCGATCTGCCTCTTTTTGTAACAGGTTACACAGAGCAGCAGTCCAAACACATGTGAGTCTGTTATCTGCCCTTGTTCTTGTTTTATATCTGTATCATCGCTAAGTAAATACCCCCCCAAATAATAATAATAATAATAATTGCTTCATAGGATGCATATACTTAGTTGGGGAAAAGAAAATGAATTGAAATTGTTATGCTTTTGTATTTCCATTTCTTGCAAATAAAAATATTTTTCTTAAATACTACCATGTTGTACAGTCTTTTAAAATCCTGGGAAAGTGTGGCTTCAAAGCACTGCTTTTGTGATGAGCATGGATTTGTGAGGGTGCGCCTCATCATTCGTCCCTGATTATCAAGTCAAACAGAACGAAGAGCTTCAAACCAGCAATTTGTCTGTAATCTAGTCCTGAATCCATCTCTCAGTTGGAGGAATATTGAGAAATGCAATTGTTTTTTCCAGTCAGTCAAGAAGAAAAACAGGATTGCTCCAGAGAGCTGTGCCGCCTGTCTGCTATTTTCGTTGTCTCTACACTATTTCCTAACTCGGTTTCAGAACTCTGGATTGGATTTCACTTTCCTTGTCTGGAGATGCGGGAGAGTGATGGCTTGAACTTGAGCTGGAAAAGAAGGACTCTTCTTCCAACAAACAGTTGGAGAGGATGCCTAACACCACCTCCTGTTCCAGAAAACCCGAAGAAATGGATGATGAAGGTCAGTGCACTGACGCAACATAATCTTCATTCCATTGCCATCTCTGCCTTGAAATTTAATTTTCTCCACTTAAAGTAGGGCTTCCTTGACCCCAAGAAAGAGCACTGAAGATGTTAAACATAAAGGCTTCACAGCATTCCTAGCCTGCTCTGGTCTTGGGGTACAATCATCACCTGTTTCCTTTTCCCTCTGAGCATCCTGACCTTGAATCTTCTGTTCCTCCACAGGCCTTTATTTCCTGCAGAGGCTTTTAGAAGCCCCCCACCCCCGCCTTTCTTTCTTACATTAGGAATCCATTATGGCTGCCATCTTTCCAGTTGTGTGTGGAGGGAACAAATAAATACTAATTGGAGAACAATCTATATTGATCCCCCCTTAATGCTTTCTGTATTTTTATTTTATTTTATTTATTAATTTTTAAAGAAGTTATACAGGAAAGAAGACAAGTAGAGGAAGACAAGTAGGGAGAGAGAGGAGGAAGTGTTTTATTTTATTGAGTTGTTCATCATCTTGGTGGTTCGCTCTGACCCCGGGTCCCTGGGATGTACGTGAACTGCATCCCAGTGGACTTAACAGTGAAGCCACCAAGGCATGCCTTTTTTAAAAAAAAATATATATATATATTTATTTGAAGGAAAGAATCAGACAAAATAAAGACAAACAGGCAAGCAGGCAGAGAGGAGAAGCCTCTGTTGATGCATATCCATTTACTTTTTCATGTTGCTTATTCCCCTGGGTCCTGGGCCACCAACTAGGGTCCTTGGGCTTTATGCGGGCTGCACTGTCTGGAGCTGCAGACTTAATAGCTGAGCCACCTTTCTATATTTTTAAGGGCTTGGCATCTGGGGACTTGCCGACTCAGAAGACAGCCCTTCCAGGGTAGCCAGTTCCTATAGAGAGTAAAGGACTTGCCTATAGGCACAAAATAGTCATTCCAGCACCCACACCCTAGCCACCTCCGTCAGGGGCTCTCACAGGGGTCATACTCCCCCAGACCCCACCCTAACCACACCAGGACCAGACATCTATGCCCTGCTCCCCAGAGCCCCATGAAATTATTCACACAATCCTGAGTCAGCATATCATGTCTCATTCATGCCTTCCTATGGAAATCAAATATGAGCTTTGTCTGCATTCCCTCACGCCCTCTGCCTCCTGATGATCCCTGGCACTTCCCGGTGGCCCTGATGGTGTGACCCGCTAGCTACCTTGTTCTGGGAACTGTAACATCCTCTTCAGAGGCAATCCTCCTCTGATCTGTTGGCCACACCGTATCTGATAAAAACTACATTTTATTTTACTGTTTGTTTTTACAAATTGATTTTTGCCCAAATAAACTCTCTAAACTTACATTTTCAAACACATGCTGGCACTCCCTGGTGGAATAGCAGTTAAGCCTGCCACCTCCAGCAGACGTAATCCACACACATCCCAAGGACCCAGGTCCACAGCCTGAGGCTTGGAGGTTCGGGGGTGGGGGGTCAACGAGAGGAACAACTAAATAAAATAAATAAATATTTCTTTCTCCTCTGTCTCATCCTGCCTGCACCTTCCCTTTAAAACAGCAAAAACAAAAACAAAATCCTACATTCTTAGGCATGGAAATATCAGGTCAGAGGCTGATCTCCGAGTGAGTGGCATTCTGGGTTTCAGGAATGGGCTGATATAGCAGGTTTATGGTCTAATTTCCCACTGGTTGTGGGGCCTATTCATGGGAAAAGAGGTAAATCTGAAAGCAGGTGTTCACAGCCCTAGTTCTATGTGCAGGCTCCAGGGAAGTCATGCCTCACAACTGAAAGTGAGGGCTAAACAGGCAAGAGAACCCCCAAGAGGCAACAGGGAAAATAACCACACTGGATTCAGGAGACAGCCATTCATTTGCCGGCCTGGAGGGAAAAGGAAGCACTTTTTGGGTGCCTATTCTGTACTGGGTAACTTTCACGTGTTATCTATGATCTTAGTTATTTCCTCCAAGAATTATACGGGGGATATGTAATCAGCCCCTTGCTCAGCTGAAGAAGCTAAGACTCAAGAGCGGTAAGGAAAGTCAAACAGCAAATCAGATGCAGATGAGAGAGTTGAGGCGAGGTCTTTGCTCATTCCAAGTACATAGTCTTTGAACTGCACTGTTTTTTTGTTGCCACTGCTGCTTTAGGGGTTGAGGGTCTTTATTATTGAGGGGACACTCGTTTACAACACTGTTATGAATGTTACTTTACACGTCTTCCAATGGGCACCATCACGCCTGCCACCTGCCATCGTGCTGACAACCCTCTACCGTCGTCATGTAGAAATACAGGTGTTAGCCTAGAGCAGAGGTCGCGAACCCTCAGCTGGTGCAGAAACGTTTCAGGTTGGGTCCTTTGACATTTCAAACACTCAAAGCTTACTGGCTCACCTTCCAACATTCGAGCATTTTTCATAAAACTCCAGATTTGTGTCTTTCTTGAAAGACCCGAAGACCTGGCTGCACAGTGGTAGCACCAGGGGGAAGTGGGACGGGTGCTTTCAGCCTGAGGGGCAGGGAATGAGGCCTGAGTAGGGAGGCAACTGGGCGGTGAGTGGTGCAGCGTCTGCACGTCTATCGCCCTTCTTTGCACTACGTGGGGGGAGAAAAAGCAATCTGGGATTTGTTCTGAGTCCCAGAGCGAAAGTTACATTCATCTCAAAAATTGCATTACAGTTATTCTTAATGATACCACTTGTATAAGACCGTGTGCTTCGTAGAAGCTCTTAAACACATAAGCTAATGTACCTGCTGATCATCTGAGAGGAAGATAGAGCAGCCATAACTGTCCCCGTCTCTCTGCTGAGAAAATGGGGGCTGTAGCGATGTCCATAGCTCCACGTTGACTGGTACAGTGAGCGGCACAGAGCAGACTCACGAGCCAGCTGTTCTGGTTTCATCCAAGTTCCCATCCCACTAGCGGCGCCCCATCTGTGTAGGTGACGTTCCAAATGTCTAAGTCACCATGACGCCTCCAGTGGGGTTTTGTACATACTTTTCAACATACCCCGTCACACTCTATTTCTTAAAATTCTCAGGAGTGAGACTTTTTTAATTTAATGAGATTTAATTTGAGGGTTTTTTTTTCAATTTAATTTTTATTGAGGTAAATTTGATTTGCAAAATACTATAAGCCCATATATTCAGGTTCCCCTTTCCTCAAATATATGACAACACACCCTGCCCACCATCAAATTACCAAAAGTCCTTCCCCTCTGTCCACTGGACCCACCCCCAGTTGCTCCACCTTCCTACCCACTTCCCCATGGTTACTTCAGTCCCATTGCTAATGTCCAAGGGCTGGTTTTTTGTTTTGTCTGTTTCTTTGTTTTGTTTCTTTATATTCCACATATGAGTGAGGTCATCTGGTATTTGTCTTTCTCCTTCTGACTTGCTTCACTTGGCATAATCCCCTCTAGTTCCATCCACGTTGTTGTAAAGGACAGGATTTCATCTTTTCTATGGGCTGTGTAGTGTTCCATCATGTGTGTGCGTGTGTGTGTGTGTGATCCTCTTTATCCATTCATCTGATGCTGGGCACGTAGGTTGTTTCCAATTCTTGACTATTATAAATACTGTTGCGATAAGCACGGGGGCTTATAAATCTCTGTGAATTAGTGTTTTGTGTCTTTTGGGTAAACACCCAGAAGTGGGATGACAGGTTCATATGGGATTTCCATTCTCAATTTTTGGTGGAATCTCCGTACTGCACACTCTAGCCTTGCCATAAAGGTCGTACCAATTTGCACTCCTACCCACAGTGTAAAAGGGTTCCCTTTTCTCTTCATCCTCACCAGCATTTTTTGTTTTCCAAGTGAGTTGTGAGAAGCATCTTTTCATGTGCCTGTTGGCCATCTGTATGTCTTCTTTGGAGAAATGTCTCTACAAGTCTGTCCATTGTTTGACTGAGTTGTTTGTCTTTCTGTTGTTGAGTTTTATGAGCTCTTTGTACAGTTTGAATGTAGCCCTTGTCAGATATATGATGCGCAAATATCTTCTCCCAGGAAGTAGGTTGTCTTTTCATTTTAGTAACAATTTCTTTTGCTGAGCAGAAGCTTTTTCATTGGATGTAGTTCAGGGCTGAGTTTTAACCCAGGAATCAGGACACTCCCAATGGCTCCTCTCTCTACAGAATAGGAAAAGGAAAGAAAACGGCTCGTTTCCTGCAAAAGAATCCAAGTCGCCATCGGAGAGGCTGTGACACTTTGTCCCACATCATTTGATGCCCCCGGGTGGGTCTACACACAGTTTTCCAATGGGAGCATCTGTTGTTAGAGCTTTCAGCTATTTCAAAGAAGAGTGCTGGCCGCATGAGGGACCCCGGTGTTCTCTTCCCTTTATGCTGCTGTTTTCAGATGGAGGAGCGAAAATAACCAGTGAGGGTTGCCGTGAATGTTGCCAGAGAGGTTGCTGTGATGGTCTCCAAGAAGTCTGTCCCAAAATGTTTAACGTTTCTTAAGTGAAAAGTATTTGAGAATTGGGGCAGCCAGAATGTTCATGACTCGTGTTTTCCCCAGTCTTAGTGTAAAACAGATGGCAAGTTCAGTTTTCTGATGCGTACATGGGTCCCCTGTGCCTGGGCTGGTTCAAAGCAAAGAAACTCCCCCAAAGAACAAAAATGTAAATATAAAATTACCTGTGTATTTCAAGACCCATCAGGACAGAAAGGGTGTCCTTAATCCCCCAAATATTTTCTCTCTTGGTTTAGTTGTCGTTGGAATGCTTTCTAGGTCGATCAGCTTTTAATCATGATTTGAGACAGTTAAAATTGTACATGAATACAGAAAAACCATACAGTTGAAACGGCATTTGCAATCCTTCACACCTAACTCCATGCAGCCCTGCCCCAGGGAAGGTGTTTGGCAGGGGTGTGAGGGGAACTAGAAGGGATAGTATTGAGAAAGTGAATTCGCGCCCAGTTCGCCTTGTATGGCAAAACAGGAAAAGAATGGGATAGAAAGAGCCCTATTAGAACCAAGGACACAATTTGCTTGCAAGACAATTAAATTTTGAAGATTGCAGTGATCTTGTGCATAGCTAAAAACATTAGCAGTACTAAAAGGCTTTTACAGAAAAATATTAGTCCATTGTTCTTCATCCACCAGTCTTATTTTTTTTAGATGGAACCAATTTCAGTTTCTTCTGGCATGTATCTCTCTATTTCCAAATGATATGCTTATGCTGCTAATACTTCATATATCAATTTCAGACATTTGCTGTTAGCTCTTATTAGATTATATAAAAACAATATCCTTCACACACACACACACATACACACACACACACTCACACACACTCATACACACATCTCTCTATTCACATTCTTCCCATTTGGTCCCTTTTGGGTTACCAGCTTCTTCAATGACATGGATGAGCATTGTTGTCTGTTCGTGTATATCAAAGAGCGTGAATGATACAATAATTAGTTTTCCTAAATTTGAGTGTCTGTAAGTGAATGTTCATTCTTCTTTTGTCTTGTACTCATCAAACTGAGGGTCCAGAGATTAGTAAAGCAATTTAGCGCATTTTCATCAACACTTAAAATAAAAAGAATGGGGAGAGTTGGAATGGGAAGCAATGGCATTGCATGGAAAAAAACAGGAAATATCAGAGTACATCAAGTACAGGTGAACACTTTTCCATGTGTCTTTAATGTCATTCCTGAGCATGAGTCACAACGTGAAAGTGATGTCTTTCTGAGAGTCACAATAAAATCTCAAAATTCTAAATATAAAATAAAAGAAAGCATTAATGAAGTGATTGAACTATTTCTAAGGAGACAGGATAATGAGGTAGCTTTTTCTATTAGTGTTCTTGGAAGATAATATAGGAATACATGGGGATCATTCCGTTTCTCAAGAGGACAATGTTGCACTGTCCTGACTGGGGACTGTAGCTGTGTGTGGATAATCTGGGATCAGGGTAGAGAATAGATTCAGGGAACATTCAATCATTTGGACATAATTTAGTTAATTCTCTTGTTTTTGTCCCATGTTTCAGTCCTGCCTTTTTCTGTCTCTGGTGGCTTAAACTGTGTTCTATTTGGATTATATTCCTCAAAGAACCTCAAGAATTTTCAACATGATTCAGCACTTGCTCTCACTCATCTTTGCCTGAGGTAGGTGAAGTCTGGCCCCAAGGACTCACCGAGTGCAAGTCTGTCTCTTCCTAAACTCCATCTCCCTCGGACACTGCTAAGCCTGCCCTGGCCCCTTCTCATGGTTCTAAATGCACCTGAGTTTTTGCATAAAGGTAAAGTGCCTGTCTATTTAAAAGAGTAGAAGTGATGATCAGTTAGGAGCTAGAAGTTTTGACCCAAATTTAAAAACAACGTTCAATCTGGAATCAACAATGTTAGAAGTTGAGTAGGTCCTGCTTTAAAAGGGGGAGCAGATAATAGGGCAAAGAGGAGACTGCCTGTCAGGACCACGTGGCACGTCACATGTTCCGTGTGACCCTGACTCCTCGTTCCTTCCCTGGGTACCTGATGGCAGGCGTTATGCAGCATCAGCAAGAGGGCAAAGTGAGTGGCAACCGATAAAGACAGAGTGTATGGAATATCTATTTTTAGCTCTCAACTCTCACCTTTCTAATAATAGATTCAAGAAGCTATGGCTTGGAACTGTATCTCCGAGTTTCTGTTGACACACTGGAATGTGACTGTGGGGGGATGCACAGTTGGCACCTGCCGTGAGCTGGGAAAGAATACTCACACTTCTGAGTTCATCGCGTCATCTCCCGAGTGTTTCATTCAGGTCTGGAACCACATTTCATGACGAGTCATAAGCCTTCTTCTGTGATGACAAGCTCTCATCAAAATGGTTGTGTCAATTCATGCTTCCGCCAGCAACAGACGCTCCTGTTTCCCAACACTCACACCCAGGCTTCGTGCTATCGATTCTGATTTTTGCCAGTCTGATGGGTGTAAGATGACATCAGGTGTTTGCCATCGTTTGAGATGAAACATGCTCTTTTTAAAAACTCTTTTAAAGTACATCTGTATCTAACTTAAACATTGAAAGTCAGTGTATTTACTGTCCTCCTGAACATCTGAGGGCCCTTGAGCCCTTTCATTCTGAGCAAGGGTCCCACCATCATGCAATATTCTAGTGGTTCCGTCAGTCCTCATTATTAGAAGAGAGCTTATTTGTGAATTTGCCTATTCATTAACATTGCTTCCTCACTCTGAAAGCAACAACTTGAGCGCTTTCAAGCTCATTCACCCGGCTTGTGCAGTGGCAAAAAATCTGAGCTGCCTGAGGCACATGTTCCCAGCTAAGGTCAAACAAGGTGACACCTTGCCTTCTT
The DNA here is from genome assembly GCA_004363575.1 of Solenodon paradoxus. Taxonomy (NCBI): domain Eukaryota; kingdom Metazoa; phylum Chordata; class Mammalia; order Eulipotyphla; family Solenodontidae; genus Solenodon; species Solenodon paradoxus. The sequence goes on from RJWH01001938.1 coordinate 121,502, forward strand.
GTTTCAGCCTCACACAGTAAACAAGTATTCTTTGTGTGATCTATTTAGTGCCTTGTTTTCCCAATTATTGTGTTTTTTCAAAAGAGAGGGAGGAAGCAAAAGAAGGGAGGAGGAAGTGGGGGAGAAAAAGGAGGGGAGAGGAGAGGGGAGGGGTGGGGGAGGGGGAAGAGGGGAGGGAAAGGCAGGGAGACTGGAGGCTAGAAGGAAGTTGTTTTTGCTTTTGTTTTTCAAGAAAGGAAGGGAGAGGAGAAAGAAAGATACTTGTTTGTTTTGTTGTTTATTTTATCTTTTAACCCCAGCCCTGGGTCTTGAACCCCTGTCCTTGGGCTGAACTTGGTCCAGCCTCTCAGCTGCCAGAGCCACAGGGTGCAACCTGCTTTTTTCTTTTCTTTTTTTTGGGGGGTGTCATTTTGTAACATAAAAATGACCCCAAGCATAGTGTTGAATTTCTGGCTAGTGTTCCTAAGCATAAAAAGGCTGTGTTGTGCCTTATGGAGACAATGTGTGTGAGATCAGCTTTATTCGGTCCTGCTGTCTGTGAATGCAGCGTTACTGAATCAGCAGGGTAGGGCCCCCAAAAGAAGAGAAACTCCATCTGTATATGTGGCTTCTGGGAAAACGCCAGAGTAACATCTATCATGAATAGTGAAGCTGTAGCAAAGATGGAAAAGCAGGTAAATATCTGGATTCATGAGATGAGACCTGATAATAAGCTAGAGTAGACAACATTGTTCCACTGGGGAAAGACAAAGTCATCTACGGTCACCTCACCAGGGCGAGGAAAACATTAAACCCTTCTCAGCCAGCCCGGCTACCTCACACATCTCAAAGAGCTACAGATGTAAAAAAATGTTCAGCTTATAGGAGAGGTAGGTACTTCAGGTTAGAAGGCTGTGAAAGAATTTTTTCAACATCTGCATAATTTGTATGCAATGTGTTTTAATTTGTCTGCAATTGTCTTTTATCTATCGGAATTAATTCTTCAAAAAAAGTTTGCTGGGCTTACAATTCTATTCTAGTTTTCTAAATTGAGGTATCATTGGCATAGAATATTGTGCAAGTGTGAGATGCATTTACACAGTCGTATGCTTACCACCATAGCATTAGCTAATGCGCTATCCCATCACATAATTAGTATTTCCCTTGACAACCTTGAGAGTTACTGTAAATTTTTTTTTATTTCACTCTCTAGGATTCCAGTTTTGCTGCTGAGAAATCAGGTTTTTGATTAAAGGTTATCTGGCTTTTTCTTCTGACTACTTTATCATCACTTCTTTGCTTGATAAAACAGTGATATGCTTATGGACCTTAATTGAGATTCATTGTGTTTTCTTAATGTGAGGATGGGCATGCTTCATCAACGTTAGAAATCATCTGCCATTGTCTTTCATCTTTGGCCTCTTCCTCTTTTCCTCTGTTAACGGTGGCACATGGAACAATGGCTACTCCTACTCAGATCTTAATTCTGTCTGCCACGGCTCTTGATGATCCTCTCTCTGTGTGGGCTATCACTTCAGGTCTTTCCAAGCAAATGTGTCTCCTTACAATTGCATCTACTCTATTTTGTCCCAGGCTGTGTTCTCTGGAAGCAAATGCTAGAATCCACGTTGGGTGTAAGCTGTTTATCAGGGATCAATACTGAGAAGAAGCAGCAGTGGGCAGGGAGAAAGGCAAAGAGCAGTGGAGTCTTAAAGTCCTGACTGACCCAGGCAGCAGGGATGCTCCCCTGCAGTGGCCTGCACTAGGGTCTTTGTATCCCCTCACTGCTCAATCTCTGGACATGGTGACCTGAGAAAGATCAGCTTTTGGCATCAGAGGCAAACTCCGAAGGACCTGATGGCTGATGGCTGTCTGGAGAGTTGGACATGCCCTTCCTTGAAAGGGAAAGGTGATGACTCATTTTTGAGTTGACCGCATGTTTAATCTGTTTAATCTGCCCGTCCAATTTATCACTCTACTTAGATTTTACTTCTTATCCCCCAACTCCACAGCCCATTAAACATTCACTCGTGGTTAACCAGGCATCAGCAAATGTCTCTAACTTTCTCTTTATTTCTTTGCTTTTTGAATATTTCCTTTACTTCTAATTTACTTAGAAATTGCATTTTTTAACGTGGATAATAATTTTTAAAGCTCTATTTGGTTTTGAAAATGCCTAGTTATTGTTTTCTTTTAAAAGGAAATGTATAGGTAGGAATCAAAGTGAGTAGGCAGGCAGGAAGAGAGAGGAGGAAGAAGCATTTTTATTTAGTTGTTCACACTGGTTGTTTCCCCCTTACCCCAGGATGCCCTTACTTTCCCTGTCAGCTGAAAGAATGAATAAGTCATTCATCTGAAAATTTGTTTCCTATCATTTCATCCAGAATTGTGAGTGGTTTACACGAAAGGAAATTTCTTTGGACTGGAAGTCCACTCTGTTGCCGGGAATGAAGGTGAAAGTCTCCACTTAAGGTGGAATATTCATCAATTGGGGTATGCTCAGAAGAGACAAAATGAGAGAAAAATATGAAGAAGCTGAGACTCCTGTGCTACATGGAAAAGCAGAAGTCAATTGAGTTTTCTTGGGGAAGGAAAGATGCTATTTTTTTGAGAGGTACTGTAGACAGAGCACTGGACTGGAATTCAGGAAAACTCTACCTTTTGTTCTGATTGGACCATTGATTACTTATGTTGCCTTTAAAAAAAAAAACTGAAATATTTGGTCACCCTGATATCATAATACTAGATATGCAAAATCACTTATTTGCAAAACAGATTTGTGTTCAAAAGGCAAGATTAGAATCCACACATAGAGATAGGAAAGATGAGGTGTTAAGCTCAACACAGGGAATTACAGGTGAATTAAATGTTTCTGTACTGAGGTTCTATCCCAGAGACAGACTACAATATTAGTGTTATTTAGGGCCCAGATCATGGATCCAGACAGCCAGAATTCAAAATCCTGACTCTGCATTGTGTTATTTTTATTGTCCTGGGCAAGCTTCTTCTCTTCTCTGTCTCTTTCCTTCCTGTGTAAAATGGGAATAAAATGAGACCTACTTTGCAGGTTATTGTGAATATAGTGTGAGTTAATATAAGTAGTAAGTGAGCAATTATCACAGTAGATTTTACATAAGGCATTGATAATTGTTATTATGTATAAAAGACTTCTGATAGAGTTTCCTCGCGGAATAGAGGTAAGAGTATATCCATAATATTAAACTTTCTTTAAATTCCCACTGACATCACAAAACTTTCTTTAATGACCCCATAGAAATCTGTTCCTTCTAGAGACTACTGTAGCATCCATCATTTATGCTGCAAGGACCTGGGGAATCCATGCGACATTATCAGGTTCCTACATTACTATGCCCAAGAGAATCCAACAAGCTTCCAGATCGATGGTTCTCAAATGTGGCTGTACAATAGAATTATCTGGGAAGTTTTTCTCAGAATACTGATGCCTGGTCTCCCTTCCAAGAGAGTCTGAATAACTTGGTCGGGGGTGAATATCACCTCCTTTGCTGAGACACTCATTCACATTTGGAAACATGTAAAATTGTCCAGCTTAATGGTCATACACGTACAAAAGAAAGGAAGAGAGAGGGGAAAGAATTTGTTTGTTTTGTGCATGGAAAAACAATTCATTAAAAAGACAGATAAATGGAGCAAGACAAGCACCAGGAAATGCAAATAAGTATGTGAAGTTGGCTGGAGAACCCAGAAGAGTCTCCAATAAAGTGATGAGAAGTTTCAAGAATTGCCCAAAACCAATGTAACATTCCTGAAGAATTTTCTTAAGTTTTAGGTTAAAGTAATGTCCTAGGAGTTTGGAGGAATATAATGACTAGAGTGCAGATTTTTAGATTTCCCTTAACTTTCTGCTTTTTGTACAGGCAACTCAACCATGAATGTAAATATGACCAAACACTGGAACTTGGTGGTCATTCCCTGTAGGAAACTCCCAAGTCAAGAACATAGTGGGTGGCCCAGATATTAGACCAGAAAGGATGGTCCACTGACCAGAAAGATACAAAGGCGAACTGCCATCTGCTTAGCTGACTTGGGCAACCAAGTAGTTGAGCCAGAGGCTCTTTTTGGAACAGAAACGAAAGAAATTTGCTAGCTGGGAGAAGGCTGCTTGTTACTGCTCACTATGGCAGGAAACAGCATGAACGGGGCACTTGGGAATTCTCCCTGTTGACCACACTGTTTTTGCTTCGGGCTCACTGGAGGGAAAATCCACACCTTCCTTTTTGACTTTCCACGTGCATCTAAGAAGTCCAGCAGCCTGACGACCCTGGTGTCTCCCCAGTGCCATAGGCTGGCTGACAAAAGTAGGCAAAGTAACATCACCAGCCATTTAAGGAGAAAAGATGTTTAAAAAGGGAATTCAGGCTGAATAATCAGATTAGATGCATTTGATGAAGCACTCAAGAGAATATTAATAAAAACATAATGAGTGCTTTTAGGGCTCTTTGCTCAAAGAACAAATTAGGTTTCTGGAATCAAAAGAAATTCTGGATTAAAAAATGTGTTAGAAGAATACAGAAAGTTTACTTTGCTTTGGTCCCTGACAAATCTATTGACCTTCCTACAAGATAGTAACTGAGTCTGACATTTGCTTTATACTTTTCAAACTCAAAAGCAGTGTTAATTCATTTCATTTCCCCCATTTAAATCGTTTTAGGAGTCATCATTACTTGCAGCTGAGATCTCTTAAATCTCTCCATATCTTCTTTTAAGGAGAAATAAAGGTAACCAACAGTGAAGCTACTGTATTCAATGTTGATACATATCCCTCCAGGAGTGCAGAAGCTTCCACCTCACCAAGATCAAAGTAACACTCAAAAAGCAGTCAGCACACACAGATTCCAAATAAACCGCAAAGTCCATCTAGCAACTCTGGAGCTCTGAGGAGCGAACACATCCCTCTTTAAAGGCGTTACCACTTTTTGCATAATATGTTCTCTCCTCTTTCTACCTCCTTCTCTCTTCAGAACTCATCCAGAATGGATTTATAGTGCCATTTTTATTATTGTTATTTAATGTTGATTGAGTAATGGAGCAGGAACCACATCTATAAATTCTCGAAGACCAACTCTACTTATCAATTAGCTCTGAAGAAGTGATCTTTTGGAAACAGTTCAATGTTCATATTGGCAAACAAGCTCATGAAGTTACTTTCTGAGACAGAAAAACATCAAAAGGATCCATATCTATTCCTGGGTGAGCAGGAATACGTCGGTATCTTTAAGAAGGTCTGCAGTGAGACCCTCTGAAAGAGTTCTTGAGGCCCTGCCTCTTGATTCCCTGATGGTGATCTGGAGGCGGAAGGGAGGAAGATAGAAAACGAAATGAGGGAGTTGTAAGGATGGCTGCCATTCAGGCTGCTTTAGAGCAACAAAACAAGTGATAATGTGGTGTTTTACTTCAGTTCTAGTTTCCAAGTCATTCATTTGAATTAGCTTCGCAGGGTGAAGAATATTCCAGAATTTTGACTCTTTCAATTTAGAAATAAAACAATTAAATTTCAGATAAGTTAGGTGAATTGCCTGAAAAGACATAACTACTCAGAGATAAAAAGAGAGCCAGCAGGTCTCTGGCTTTCTTATCTAGCTTGTTTTCCAGTACAAAGTCCTTCTGAGATAGGAAAGGCTTGGTTTATGCTTTTGCATGTTTTAAATCCAATTCCCATTTTCTAGCTCAGAGTTCTGAGAGTGAAAAGTCAGGAAGCGTGAATGCTCAGGTGTTACTGTCTGAACGTAGGTAAATGGAGCCCTCCTCGTGTGGACCAACAGAACTTCTCTTCGTGTCTCCAAATGGCCCCACACAGGCTGAACCCATTTCCCGGATTTAATAATGATGACGACGACGACGACGACGACGACGACGATGATGTCGACGATGATGTCTTCTTCCGCCCAAACAAACTGACTTGCACAGACTCCCGAGTCGAAACACTCAGGACATGTGAATCAGCTCAGCGACCTCAGAAACAAGCACACTCCTCGTCAATTATCACTTAGGAAAATAGGCACAGCTGGGGGGCGGGGGGGACTTACAGAACCACAGGATTTATTGTCCTCGAGTCGCTGATGACAACTGGACAGAAAACAATAAAATGCTTTAAATATGAAGCCGATGTTAAGAGTGGTGTGGTGCACAGTCATGGTCCCTCAGCTGTTCCCAAGAACCTAGAGCCTATCTTATTTCTCTTCAAAATTAAATGTTTTTGCTTTTATTTATATAGTTTTCTAGAAAGTCAGTATCATATGAGTACATTCTGCATAACATGGATTAGCCTCTCAAGAGCCCCATTTACACTGATTAGCAAATAACCCTGTTTTTTGATGGTGGGCTACAGAACAAAGAACAGAGATCAAATTATTATGTAAATGATGCCTTTCAGTAAAACTGAAGTGTATCTGGAAGGACTGCAGGAGCAAAGGAAACAATCATTGCAATGTAGAAATATGACCAGTGAGCCAAGGGTTTTCAGACTGCTGGATTCAAAACACCTGCTCTGGAGAAAACAGAACCTCTTCCCTTTGAAGGTGGTGATTCCACCTGAGGAAAAGAAACATCATTCATTATGCCCAAATAGTCAGACTTTGACTATTTGGGTTGTGGACTTTGGTTAGTTGGGTTTTATTGTTGTGTAACTAATAGAAGGACTTTAGGCCTTGTTTTGTAAACTGCAGTTTAAAATATTAAGGGAAAGAAGGTAATTGAATCTGTGGGAGCCTGTAAGAATCCTTTTTTTCTTTTCTTTTGGAAATGCAGGCAAGCAAGTAGGCAGGCAGGAAGAGAGAGGAGGAAGAAGCATCTTTATTTTCTTTTTATTTAGTTGTTCAAACTGGTTGTTCTCCCGTGAGGGACCTGGGACTCAAACCCAGGAGTAAGTTGCTTGCTCCTTTGGAGGTGACTGACCTAAATGCTGCTCCACCCGGGTGTGCCCTCATTTTCTTTTAAGAGAATTTAGCATATCAGTGAGGATTGAGAACCAGCAGTCTAAGTGTTGAGTCAAATTGGAGTTCAAATAAAGGGAATCAGAACTGCTTTCAAGCCCCTAACAGCAGAAAGAGTTTTGGATTAAGGTTAAATGACGTCAACCCAATTAAAGACTACCACTTGAAACAAAAGGGGGACATGTAACTGTGTCACTGGATGGACCTGCATGGGTGCTGCTGATCGTCTTGCATTCGCCAGAGGGGCTGGCTTGCCTCAGAGTAGCAGAAGCAGCCCTCCTAGCACTGTTTCTGCTGTGAGCAAACTCCTATCTGAAGAGTGCAAGCATTTGTCCTCAGGGAACTTTTCTCACTCCAATCAGCATCATCTCAGAGAGTCAGAAAATGGAAAACTCTTTGGCAAGTAATTCCACCTTGTAATTCTGCATTATCTTTAATGAAGGCGGAAGAGCAAGCTCCAACCTCCTGAAATCTGGTACAGGGATTGGCATCACAGCATAAGGGATGACTCCATCAGAAAATGATTTTTTCTTTGCCTGGCAGCTGCCCCTACCTGACTCTAATTCATTTGGACCCATCTTTGGAGGAGAATTTATTTTCCTTGCCCATGGTCTGACACTTCAAGTCAAAGACAGATTTTAATCATTCGTGGCCTCAGTACAAATTCATTTTCATTTATCCCAAAATATAGTTTTTTTTCCTCCCTGGTTTCAGAGACTTTCCACAGACATTTTTTTCATTTGTGATAAAAAGGTGTAATATAAAATTCGCCACCTCAGCCATGGCTGAGTATAAAATTCAGTAGTTTAAAGCATATTCACACAGCTATACAACCAATCTCCAGAATGTTTTCATCTTGTAAGACAGAAACTCTCTACCCATTAAACCACAGCCTCATTGTTTCTACCCCTAGCCTCTGGCCACCACTATTCAAATTTCTATTTCTATGATGTGACCCTGTAGCCCTCATATAAGAGGGATCAGCTGGTATTTTTGTCGTTTTGTTACTGACTTATTTTGCTTAGCATCATGTCTTCAAAATTCATTCATATTGGAGACTGTGTCAAGTCTCCTTCATTTGTAGGCTGAGTGATATTCCATCATATGTAGAGATCATGTTTTTTTTATTCACTCAACTGTTGATGATACGTAGGTGGCTTCCCCTTTTGATGATTGTGAGTGATGCCATCATGAACATGGGTGTGCAAATATCTTTTTGAGCTCCTGCGGGGAACAGCTGTATCTATGCTGCTCTAATTTTTAAATTTTTCAGGAACTGTCACACTGCTTTCCAATGTGTATGTGTCATTTTACTTTTCCACCAACAGTGGACAATCTGTCCACATTCTCACTAGCTCTTGCTATTGTCTGAGTGTTTTGGATTTCTTTATTTTGTGGATAAGTGACCCATTTGAATGGGTGTCAGGCGATATCTCATAGTCACTTTGATTTGCATTTCACTAAAAATTAGAGCAGTCACATATCTTATATGCTTGTTAGTTATTTGCATATCATCTTTGGAGAAATGTCTTTTTAGATCACTTGTCCAGTTTTTAAACAAATTGATTGTTTTGTTGCTGAATTATAGGAATTCTTTATATGTTAGCCTCTTACAGATGTATAATTTACAAACATCTTCTCTCATTCTGTGGGTTGCCTTTAAACTTTGTTGATTATGTTCTTTGATGCACAGAAATTTTAAATTTTAACATAGTCCAATTTGTTTGTTTTTAATTTTTGTTGCCTGTATTTTTGGTGTCATGTCTAGGACATCTTTGCCTAATTCAATGTCAGGAAACTTTTCCCTTTTACTTTCTTCTAAGAATTTCATAATTCTAAATCCTATGTTTCAGTCTTACTTCACTTTTGAGTTAATATTTGTGTGATATAACGTAAGTGTTAGGAACTGAATTCTTATGTCTTTCCAAAAGTCATTGGTGAATTCTACCAAAAATTTTGTTAAAAAAAAAAAAAGATGTCCAAAATGGCTTCACTTATGCTAAGCCCTGTATCACTAAACCAAGACTTAATTTACAGTTTTTGTTCTTTGAGAAATGGAATCTTGAACCAGTCTATCAGGGATCACCTGATCAGCACCAATAAGAGAATCTGCCATAGAGACTCCTGCCGTCCCCTAGAGAAATTTATGTGGTCCTGGGCTTTTCTTTGTTGAGAGTATTCTGATTACCAATACAATCTTATTCCTGTATGTCTGTTAAGATTTTCTATTTCTTCATGAATTAATCTTGGTAAGTATGACAAGTATTCTAATTTTCACCTCTTCCTTGCATAATTCATGTTTGATGGACAGGATTTGATATCCTAGAAGTTTTGAGCATCCATTTATAATATATACATAAAACCATGTTAAATTCTTTGTATTGTTAGAAGCTGCCTAAATTTCTAGAGTCACTTGGTTGGGTTCGACTTTGATTCTACCATTTCCGTCACTATCTTTAATTTGTTAAATACTTTTGGCTTCATCTAAATATCTCTGAGATATTTATTCCTTTTCCTGGTTCATTGGAACCACCTTATTTGAAGTGCTTAGTATTTCTTGCATGAATGAGTTCAATAACCTCGTCATTTGTTTCTTCAGCCTCTTTTACCCAGCTTTGTCCTTCACATCTTGATGGCGCTCTAAAACACAAGACTAAATATACCATTCTCCCTATCTAGAAACAATCTGTGCTTTTTATTCATCTATTTCACAAGGTCAAAATCCTTGGAATGGAATAGAAGGCTTTCCAGAAACCTGCATCTTTACTTGTGCCTCATCTACCTCTACTTCGCTCATGACCCTCTCTTCCAACTCGGTGCCATATCAAAGCATCTGGCATTCTGCATGACACCTAGCCAGGGGTCATTTCATCCTTCTGTGCCTTTGCAATGTGCTACTTCTGGATAGTGAAATACTATATAAACCTTTAAAAGCAAGGCGAAGTGACAATTTTCCCCAGGACTCCTCAGACAAAAATCACAATATTCTCCAAAGAAATACTCCAAGGTACTTGGGACCTAGTAGGACATAAAAACTTATGTCAATATGTCTTATCACTCCTCTGTTCACCCCACAAGACTCTGATCCTGGAAGAGTAGAAAATATTCCATTTATCTTTGAATACAGTGCCTAACAGAGTGTCCAAAATATAGTAGCTATTTAATAAATGCTTATTAAATGAAGACATTTAATTTGGTGAATAATATTAAACAAGACCTGAATTTGTTCTCTACTAATTACTTATGTGATCTTCAGTGACTCATTTCAGGTCTCTACATAGCAAAGTCTTCATTTGTGAAATGAAAAATGGAGACAGGAAATCTCCCCAATCCCTCCCAGCTCTGATATATTCATATTGTCATTTTTATTTGTGCAAAATACAATCATAATCATAAAAATAATTTAATTGCCCATGAGATGCAAAATGAACAAAACCAAATTTCTTTAATTCATTTGAATTCACATTTCATGTTCATTTTTGAGAGGAAACCATTCTAATCTTAATAATCTTTCCCAATATTGTAAAAATTCATCCCTTTACTGAATTAAAAATGTTTCATGAAATTTATTTCAATTAAATATATAACTCTGCTTATATTTCCAATGATCTCAAGCCAAAAGTTTATGATACCTCAATCCCTGGTAGAGAAACAAAATTATATTTTTGAGAGAATGTGGCATTTAATAAATATCTAGTATTTAAAATGTTCTGCAATTTTCAATAGCAATATAAATAATTTAAAAATTAAAGCTCATTTAAAGCAAATATTTTCTTATTTGTGCATTTCTGTTCTCTTAGGTACCCATATTTTATATAGTTTCGATGATGATGTTGCTCAAATTTAGATTCTAGTGTTTTCATTTGGTAATTCATCAGCAATATGGATTGTTTTTGGATTGGCCATAATTATTATATTGACAGGCTGCATAATATTCTTTCAGTGAATATTGAAACATTCACTTAATTCTTTTTCCATTGTTAAATTACTGCCTCGACATTATAAACAATATTACAGCAATTATCTTCCTTTATTTCTAGAAGTGGAATAATTTGATTAGAGAGCAACATTGTTGATTTTGTAGTTAACTTAGGAAATTATTCATAAAAGTGCATTTCGGGGGAAGGATGGATTCCAAACACTCCATTTGATTGGGGTTGTGATGAATGTTTTAATCAATATATTAGACATTTTTCTGAATTTGTTTGTGCCAACTAAAAGTTAAGAATACATTTGACTGTAAGCAAATAAAAAGAAAATCAATCCAATCAACAGTGATTGAAACAGATGGGAGTTTCATTTTCTCTTGTAACAAAACATCTTGTAGTAAGTGAGCGTCCCAGGTGGGTGACTACTCAAAGAAGTCACTGAGGATGGAGGGTCATTACATCTCACTCTTCCATCTTGGTAAATGTGCTTTGTTTTCACGGTTGAATATGGCTATTGCACCTCTAGGCATTGAATTGTCTCTAAGTATGAAGAAGGAAAAAAAGCAAAGGACTAAAGGGGCATATTGTCTTCTGTACCAACATAACATGCTCCCAGGAGTCCTGTCCAGCTCTTTTGGTTTCCAGCTCATCGTTCAGAACCAGGTCACAGAGTCACACTTCACTGAAGGGCAGTTTGGGAAAGAGAACATTTTATCTTTTGTATCTGTAGTTTAGAAAGAAGAGAGAGAAAGGGGACAGAATGGCTTTTGAGTAAGAAGGTCATGGTGTCTGCCACATGATTTTAATTACTTTAAGTAAAGGAGAGTTGGGTTTTCAGTGATTGCAACTGAACAGTAAACTTTTTAAGAAGCTATTGAATTGTACCCATCTTTGAATCTTTAGCCTGAGTCTAGAGTTTGTATAGAAGAGACTCAAGACATGTTTGTAATATATAGAAAGTGTAAATATATGATCCCTGAAGATTTGTACAGGGTCATTAAAAAGCCACGGTAGATTAGCCTTATATTCCTTGAGAGGGATTCTTGTCTGATATTCTGGGGGAAATGTACTAGAAATAAAATATGCAGTATAGTCCTTCAGTGGAACTTTATACACAGATGAGAAATATAAAATCAATGGAAGTCCACTTGATGCTTTCATTTGGATTTTAATAATCACACACAAAAGCTATTCGCTAATGGGCCTCTAGCATCGTTAGCACCAAGAGAACAAATTCTTCCCTCCCCCATCCCCCTGATGAATCACTCGGGTTAGAGCTGTGTGCATGTGACATCTAGAAAAATACCTGTAAAACAAAAGACTGTTGACCTGAACTGAGATTTCTAGGGGGACACCATGTATTCTGATCCCAAACATCTTTCTCAGGAAGTTTATTGATGACTTCACAGTATATTGCAGATCAGACCTGCCATCGATAAGGAACCAAGACAGGTTGTAAGAACTATGAATGATAGATCTCAAATCCCAGAGTCTCTTGGGTGAGCGACTGGTGATCAGACCATGACAAGGAGAAATTAATTTAATTTAATTTATTTTTCTTTCCTTTTTTTTTGAGGCACTGATCTTTTGAGAGAAGACTATTGTCTTATAGATATATGCCCCCCAAACATATATCCTCCACAGTCAAAATAATTTGCACCCCCAAAATATTTAAATTTAACAAAATACTGATTTTCCAAAATTGACGTCTCTGCTTTTTTAAAATACCAATTCCTTTGAAAAGTATTTTTTAGACAGTCCTACTTTTATCTATTGGATAATTTGGTCTTGGGATGTAGCTCCTATTATATTCAAAACCAGGTTAATTCATGGGCTAGTATTTTCTAAAATATATTTTAAATTTTTTTTTAGTATTTTATTGCAGTCACTTCATTCTACAAGTTAAAATGAACTTATATGTGCAGTTTCCCCATTCCTCAGACAGATGTGTCAACACACCCTTGCTCTCTACCAAGGAGAAATTTAGTGGAAATAAATGTTAATTTCTTCAATTTGGCTTCTAGCTGCTCAAGTATGGGAAAATCTTTTTTTTTTTTTTGGTTGCACCAACAACTAGAGAAATAAATGATAATGAAAAATGGGAAGAACTTTTTGACAGAGTCTGTTGAAAATAGTTAGGTTGCTTTAGAAAATAAAGACTTCCCATAACTTCAGTTGTTCAAGGCTAGAAAGAATCACATGGAGGGATTCTGTGGGAGCTCTAAGCATAGCCAGAAGATTGGACTAGATGATTTAAATGCCCCTACCACCCTAGAGATATAGAAAATGTTACTTTATTCAAATCTAGCTCAGAGACTGCCTGTCTTAGTGAATTCCTATCAATAAAACCTAAAAGATTTGTCTCTATTCTAATTCAACAGACTCTCGTCGCAGTTTCATAGCTGTATGACAATAGTGCAAATCTGAGAATCTTGGGTATAACACAGACTCTGTGTAGATCCCTTCTTCCCTTCTTGGCTAGTAAAATTACAATCGTAGCACCTTCCTAATTGACCCTCTGATTTTCCTTCAAGGCAAACGAATGTTGGATAACATTTATTCATGCAATTAGCAAATATTTGTTGGGTACTTACTGCATACCTAGTAGAGTTACGCTGAACATATTAGCTAAGAGAGTTCATGTTCTCATGAGCTCTTTCTCTAAGAGGAGAAAAACAAAAGTAAATAGACAACACACATTAGACGGGGGTTCTGAGGAATATATAATAGCTGTGTGTCAGTTATGACACATAGAAGGGCATTTTAGGGAGTGTCAGGAGGTGTTTCTGAAAGGTAAGATGTAATGTAAGACCTGCATGATGAGAAGCAGCAGAGTATAAAGACAGCAACTTATGTGCTTCTCCAGAAGGACTTGACACTACCTGCCAGACTTACTTGTTTCTTTTCGTATTCAATAGAGAGCCCTCACTGCCACTGCCATCACCTCCTCTCCTACTTCTGCCGACTTTCTCAATTTCCCCCAAAGAGGAATGGACTTCAGCACAGACTGCATTAGGATGGTATTGACAGGAGTCTCCATGTCTTGATACTCTGGCCTGACTAGTCTCTGTCCTGAGGCTGGTCTTGAAGGACTGGCCTTGTGTAGGTGATGTCCTGTGGAGTTCAGGAATGTAGTCCTCTCAGATTACCATCCTAAGTGCTCAGGGTGTGTTCCTGTGTGTCCTGCACCTACCCACCTGATAGGTCGGAGTAGCACTGTATGAGGGCCTGCTGACCTCACTTAGCTAAATAGCAGTCGTTGAGCACAGTCAAGGTCCATGGCTGTGGTGCATTTAGTAGACACTACCAGTTTAAACTATACCAACAATTTGGAAAATGTTGGTTTTGTTACTGCCTCACCAAAACTGCTCATCACCAAGCTGTTCATTCTGAAAAATATTAACTTCATTATAGTTTAAAATTGAGTTTCTTTTAAAATGAGTGAATTTGAGCTTGTGTTAAACGTTCAGAACTACTTACATTTCTTTCCCTGGTCAATAAACACTGACCAGTGGCCTCGAATTTGCATAATCATTAGGTTAATTACTAGAGATGAAATCACAAACAACGTATAGCCTTCATATATTTGTGGGAGAGAGACAAATGACCAACAGTTACAATGGTCAACACTTAGTATGATGGTACACTGGGAGCTGTATTACAGGGCGAATTACACCCATCACAGATCAGAAGGAGAGCAATGGAGGTTTATCAGAGGGAGAGACATATCAAGTAAAATGTGATGGACGTGTAGTAGTTAGATGAATATTAGGAATGGGAGGAGCATGGAAGAAGAGACAGCAGACCCAGGCATGCAAAGATGGGAGCAGAGAGCATCTGGGCCTTTTTCACAGTTCATTTAGAGTAACACTATCAGGACAAGGTGAAGGGAAAGTGGGCAGGGCTGACCTAGGAAATCAATTAAGGTATTCTTTGAACTTTGCCCTAATAACAATATGACATAATTGAAAGGCCTTTAGGCAGAGGATTACATATCAGTAATGTAGGGGTTGAGTTTGAGAATTGGTTGGAGAAGGTATGGAGAACAATTAGGAATTGCACAGTAATTCAGCTAAGATTTCTTTGGTCTCAGTGATATACCACATATTTATGGATCTCATTTACCATGACTGTCCTGACACCAAAGACCCTCAGTCCCCTGTGAATATGGGGCACCTTATAAGGGGGTGAAGAACTAATATTTACACTGAAAAGCCTACGATTCCTGGTTCTACCAATTTCTAGTTGCCTGAGTTTGAGCAACAGGGGAGTTTGCTCACACTTGAAGCATGCTGTGAAAATGTAAAGAGACAGGTGTGTGAAGTGCTTAGCACAACACTATCATATGAAAATGAGGGTTTAATAACCACTAGCCTTTTTTATTCTATTATCATTACCTTTTCCCACTCTGTGTTGAAATGTCCTGACTTTTGGATTATTATAATGTACATATTAAGGAAATTATAGTATGTGGGAGTTGGGAGAGGTTTAGAGGTGTCTGGTTAAATTCTCTGATTTCACTCATGAGAAAATAAAGGGAAAGAAATCAAGCATCTTTTTTGAGGTCACTCAATATCACCCTGAAATTCTTCCCTGGTCGGGTTCTATGACCTCATGTACATGCCTGCATATATCCTAATATATGTACACTTAGCTTTAAATGTGGATCTTTCTCTTGTTTGTTGACAACAGCTATTTCTTGGATGGAAAACCCTCAATTTGGAAAACAATCTGTCTCTCACACTTTGCAGGACACCATTCAAACTCCATAGAATTCCCGATAATCTTCGAAACAAAAACTGGCGGCACGGCGGGCAGTGAAATCTGCATAGACCGCAGGCTTGATTGAACTTGTTTCAGCAGAAGGGTCTGAAGTGGCTGGTAGCCCCGCCTTGGGCGAGCCCCTCCTCTCCTCCTAGCTCGGGGCGGTGGCGGCAGCTGCTCGGTCTCACGTCCTCGCTTCTGCCTCCCAGATTCTTTTAGAGCGTTTCTACTTCTCCGAGGACCCGGTGATCCGATTCAGTCGAAGTGGCGGCCGTTAAGCGAGTCTGTTATGTGTACAGAAGACTCTGGGTTGGCGAATTCAGGATGAAGGGGTAGTCCTCGTCCTGACCGGGGAGGTAGGCTCTTTGCCAGTCTCCTAAAGGCGACCTTTCCCCTCACTCCTTAATTTGCACTGCGCACTAGTTGTCTCTAAGAGGCACACACGGACCACGCTCCTTCTGCATTCCCTAAGGTTTCCCGCGTTGGGCGGTTTCTGCCTGGTTCCATTTCTGCACAACTCGGGGTTGTGGTGGACAGAATGCTGCCCCGGGCAGCAAACAAAAGGACCCTGGGATCAGGTGGCGTACTGTTCTCGAGGCTGTGGCTTGGGCAGCGCACCTGGCCCATCGTGATCACAGCTCCCCGGTGCAATAAACGGGGCGCGGCACGCTTTCTCCTGAGTTTCCCTCCGGTGCTCACCTCTCTGGGTTCGAGCCCAGAGTCCCCAGCCCGGCAGCTCCTCATTCTCTCGCCCACAGCCCTACGCCTCAGGGCAGAGTTCAGCTTCAGCCCGGGCTGGAGCTCAGGATTTAAGAAAAGACCAGGGGGGCCGGAGGGCGCGGGTGTGCTGGGGGCTAGGTGGGCGGAGGGAGCGGGGAGGCGCAGGGAGCTGGTCTCTGATTGGTCCAGGAGGGGGAGTGGAGGCACGGAGTTTCCCACAATGCCCCGGTGCGGTGCAGCCGCGGATGGATGCTGCGGGAAGGGGCTGCCATTTGCTGCCCCTGCCAGCGGCGCGCGGACCTGCTCGCTCTGCAGCCGCGGCGGCCGCCGCCAGCGCCGTCAGCCGGCCGGGCCTCTGCAGCGGCGCCGCCTCGGCTCCCTCGGCGGCCGCCATGAACCCCAGCTCCTCGGCGGGAGAGGACAAGGGGGCGACGGGCGGCAGCAGCAGCAGCGGAAGCGGCGCCGGGAGCTGCTGCCTGGGCGCCGAGGGCGGCGCGGACCCGCGAGGCGCGGGGGCAGCGGCGGCGGAAGAGCCGGCGGGCGCGGGCGCGAAGGAGAAGGACGAGGCGCTGGAGGAGAAGCTGAGGAACTTAACTTTCCGGAAGCAGGTCTCGTACAGGTAGGCGCGAGCCGGGGCGGCCGAGACAGGTGTCGCCTAGAGGCGCGAGACCCGCTCCTCCCCCTGAGAGGCGCTGGCGCGGAGTTGGGGCACCGGCTGGCTCTTCCTCCTGCTCCGTTTCCCTCCTTCCCTGGGGATAAGTGTCCTCTTCTCCTCCCTGCATGCTGGGCTGGAGGGAAGCTGCGGGCGCCTGGTTTCTCCTTGTAACAGAAGAAAAGAGGGGGTCCCTGGGAAAGCAACAAGAAAGGGGTGTGTGTGTGTGTGTGCCTGCCTTTTCTTGAGAGAAGTCCTCAAAGTTGTCCCTAAGCCCGTGTCCTTTCAACCACTCCCCGCTGCCTTCCAGATTTCCCTGGGTGAACCTTGGGCACTAACTTGATAGTGGAGCACACGAGGCAGGCAGAGAGGAACATGCTATGCTTAAGAGAAATCCTTAGGGAAGTTGACTCTGCATGGAAACCCCCCATTAAGGGAGAATGCATGTGGATCTCTCTAGATACATAGTGGTTAAGGGGTTACACGCTTGGACCCGGGCGCTCTCCTCCACTCCAGGCTATGCCCAGAAGGACAAGGGGAGCTGGATGGTAAGCGGGGGAGAGAATGGGACCTTGCTTGCTTCTGAGGATGGATGTGTTTTCCAGACAAGGACAGTGTGGGATAAATGGTCACCCAATTATGATTAAAGAGTAACCCAAATTATGTCAGCATTCAAAAAAGAAAACTGAAGATTCAGTAGGTTCTCGGTTCCCCTCTTCCCCTGCACGAATACAGATATTGAGAGATTTGGAGAGTTTCTGAGACCACCCTGACTGTTCGTTTAAAAAGTTGAGGTGATAAACCAGCATAGGAGTACACAGATGTGTACTTACTCGGGCTTCGAATTTTTTGGAAAAGGGGTCAGTAAAAGCCGTCCTGTGCCTCTAGTCCTTCGGAGTTAGCAGTCCTTTCCAGAAGCCCATAAAAAGTATTAAGCCTGTCACACCATGTGCTGTTATGTAAGCAAAAGCAGATGACAGAGGTGTGTGGGTGTGTGAGGGTGTGTGTCGTATTGACGGGGCATGTGTGTGAATCACGGGGATCCCCATACGCATTGCCTGGACTGGAGGCCCGGTCACGAGTGTCTGTGCTCTGTGTCTCCATGCTGCCTTTCCACCGCTCTGACATGGTCTTCCTGGGCTGATGGCTGCTCCTGTCTATTGCGTTCATCTCGTTCACTGGGCCTTCAGGGAGGGTCCCACCTGACTTGCTCTTTTAGTTACTCCCAAGGATCAGGATCTAATAGAATTTTTTTTTCCTTTGTGTTTTTGGTTTCTAAAAATAGACAGGTGGTGCAGAGTGGGATAGCTCTAGGGAGGTATGCTAGGACGCAGGCAGTTCTACTTCCTAGGTAGGATGGCCTGTCGGAGCCCTAGGGGAACACAGTCAGCCTAATTTAGGGGCTGTGAGTGCAGGGGTCTGGTTATGGGAATTATACTGTGGCTCTGCTGTGCTAATGGAAGTCATCTGACTCCAAGCAGGGTAGGGCCACAAAGTCAGAGTTTGCAAGGGAAATCATTTCAGCTGGCCTCTTGGCAGGGTCAGTCTCTAAAACCCTCTCCTGGGAATGGGTACTGTGTGGGGCCTGAATTTCCTAGGGTGCGTGCTCAGACATGCATGTGGAGTAGGCACACCCCCAAATACAGACATGCACCCAGAAACAGCAATTTTTTTTTATGGAGGAATAATAGTATGTCTGCCTTCTTAGCCATAGAAATAGATCCTGCTTTGTAATATCTCTTCCTTTTCAATAAAGCTTGATATTCTCCAATTCAGCAAACTACCTGCATCAGTGTCACCTGATGTAAGGTGACTGGTGAAGAATGTCTGCCTCCCCAGACACACAAAATGAAATTCTCTGTGGGTGGACATTTTTAACAGGTTCATCAGGCAATGCCGAAGCCCTCGGATTTCTGAGGATTGCTGGCCTGTGTTTTTCTCCCAAAGGCTAACTCATTACTCTTTGAACTTATAAACCATAGCCATCCAGACAAGGACAGACAGTCCCAAAGTCAGAGGGAAGACAGTGGAAAGGTCGGTGATATCGTCTGGTACCTGTTGTCCTGGGTAACCTGGAGAGTGTCTTCATTTATTAGTATTAGTATTAGCATTACTTTAGAGTTGTGTTGAATGGCCAACCCACTTGCCGTGGCAGCCATCCGCTTTCAACTCAGAGGTCACTGGGCCTGACCATTACCCTGCCGGGCTTGTCAACAGTCTGTATGGAAAGAGCAACTGTGACTGGGGTTGAGTATTGGCTTCTCCATGAGGACCAACCGGGGCATTTCTGGGGCTCCTGAGGATGGTGATGGCGGGGAAGTGAACAGAGAGGAGTCGGGGAGACTTCAAAGAACGGACTCTAAGTGAAAGGGCTCCCTTAGAGTGTGAAGGATGGCTTCATCACTTGAGGTGGGAAAGAGGAGATGTGCAGGTAGGTCAAAAATATCTCTTGAAGAGCATGGATCTTTGCAGAATGACACTTGACAGCAAAGAAGAAGGGGGCTTTGGGAGAGGGCGTCCATGTGCGTGTGTGTAGGGGGGGGTCTCATCTGCTCCGTCTGTTGCTAAGGAACATATAAGCTAGGGTTTAAAAATAAATGAGGAGTGGGTGGGCATAGGCACTGACTCCTGTCTTTTTAGGAACCAGAGCCCTTTACAAAAAGCCTTTAAATAACCATTTCTGGAGGCAGATTATTCTTTTTTGCTTGACTTTTACTTTGTTAAGTAAAATAAACTCCTTTCTACACCCCTCGATTTCCCCTCATTATCTTTTCTTTCATGACTTTTTTGGGGGAAACTTTTTTTTCCCATGAAAATTTTTCTTCTATTTCAGATTTTGGTCCCCTAGAGCAAGGAGTCTCTGTAGACTGTTGGCTGAGGTTCTAGAAGGCAGTGCAAGTGAGCTGCATCTTTTCTCTTAAAATTACTACTTCTTTTTTCTTTGCAAATTATGGTACTGCAACAGAGACATATGCGTCAATGACTGTATAATGTGTAGGAACTGGCTTTGGGTTTTTTTTTTTTTTTTTTTTTTGAATCACTTTAAAAGATCCCATTGAAGTCACTAAAATTAAAAGAATAATTCTTTTAGAAATACAGGAGTGGAAGGAGAAGGTAGCTGATGTTTATTGTCTTCTGTTTACCAGGCCCCATGCTCTGTGGTACTGTATATTCTCTCTTATTTATTCTTCAGGACAATCCTGCAATGCGATTACAGTTATTTCTGTCTTATAGAAAATGAGCCTGAAGCATCAAGCTTGGGTAGGAGACAGAATTTAAGTCCCATCTGACTCTAAAGGTTTTCTGTTTAAAAAATATGTTATGCTTCTCTAAACATTCATTTCAGTTTTGAACTAACTTTCTCTCTCTGTGTGTGCATGCAGTTCTTTTACCTCTTCTGTAATTTCCCACAGGTCATTCTGTCTGATCTCTTGTATACTTTATGCTTTGGACATGTTCCTTTCGCTTTATAATTTTAAGATTCTCCTATATAATTTCAGAAATAAACATGAATATCTATTCATCATCAGCAAATATCTTGGTTTTGCTTCTGAGAAGTCACCTGCATGACACCTGCTATCTCTGTGTTTGAATTCTGTATGCTTTTTGATACAGATGACAGTGTTTTGTCGGTGAGCCAAGATCCATGGAGGAGATACCCTGTTGGTACCTCCTTGAACAGCCCAGAATAAATGATAAAGTATGACTTTGTTTGTCAGGAGGCCTGGGCCATTTCCCTGACTTATAGACCTCATTGCCTGTGCTTCATCTCTCCGACTAGAAACCAGATGGTCATACCAGACCTTCCTGAAGAGAGATTTTGGTTGAAGTAGAAGCAAGGAATGAATATTAAACTTGCTAGATTAGGCAACTGGGTGAAAAAAGCTCCATTACTATTTATAGGTCAAGAACGAGAACATAGTATTTCTAGTTTGTACGTTGCCATGCAATGGAAGATTCTGTGATTTTAAGGAAGATGATTGGGATATTGAATGCTAACCAGGATAGCTTGGGATTATTCTTCCTTGTTTGGGTGTTATAGTGTGTGGGAAGGTTTCCATCTCCTTAATGTCAGTATGTAGCACCCCTTTGTAAATCACTTTGACTTTTTTGATATTTTTGCCTGTAGATGTCTCTACATTTGTTATGTATTAAGAGACTTTAGGATGAGATGAAAACCTTGGTTCTAACTTAAAGTTCCCTTCCTCAGTAATTACTGAGGTACTGGCTGAGTGTAGATGTCCTCCAGCAGGACACACACCGAATTGCCCTTGAAACAGTCTGGGGGGCTTACTCTGCTCTCATTGACTTTTAGAGAGTTGATTTTGACTTTGAAGAGTGACAGTCCCCTGTCCTGTGGCCTCAGGAGAAGAAGTTGAAGGGAGCTATGCTGATGTCCAGCTGAGTTGAGTCCACTACAGCTGGCTCTTTGGAACACTTGGCTCTCTAGTCTGGGAAAATGAGGATCGTAGTCAGGGCCCGGGTGGGCTGCATGCCCCCATCCTCTGGGCTGGGCTCTGGGATCCACATTCCGTATGCAGCCATCAGATGTGCTGGGAGCGGACTCTGAGACACTCTGTGAGACTGGAAGCATCTGTTGGGCTGTGATATTGGCTTTTTTGTTACATGGGTTTGCAGTAGTGACCCTGATACAAATAATGTTTTGTGAATCCCCGTAATTGCAGTTTGGGGATAGTAGTTACTGCATTCATGTTGGTTGTCGGCTTTCCTTATGATGAATAACTGAGAAAGGAATAGAAGGAAACAAAACAAAATCTAAGCTGTTAGGCTTATTTATTTATTTTTGGCTATGAAATTTCATTTGCTCAAAATGACTGAAAAAATGGACTCCTTTCAAATTGTTTGAGCTGGTTGGAGCTGATTGAACTGTGAGAATGTCTGCCGATTGCAGGTCATAACAAGCCAATGTAATGCCGAAGGAGATTCAAGAAGTAAAGAATGTTAAATTGTGTCTGTTGGGACATAGTGCTCCCCACCTTCATCTCTGACTTGTTCACCAAACTTCTTCGGGTTGAGCTCGAAGGTATCCGCTTCTTGTGACAGGTGGTTGGTTGGTCTTGTCTTTCCATAGCACTTAGCAGCAGCGGTGTCAGACTGAATGTCACTTTCTGTTGTGGAAATAGAGCAGGATTTGAACTTGGCATTTTCGGGCTGACCTTGGGCACATTATGTGAAGTTCATCATATTCATCTCTAAAATGGGATCATAGTAATAAACTATCCTAGGGACTTGTTATGAAAATTAAGTGAATTATTTTATGGAAAGGACTCCACACAGCGACATGCACAGCCTTAGCGTTCATCATCATCTTCATCATCATCATCATTAGTCCTTGCTAAGTTGTTCACTACTTTGAAGACAGAAGTTGCACCTTAGCCTTTAGATATTTGAATCTGGTTCTGATTGCTTGGTAGGTATTGGATAGATATGGAATGAACGAATGAATTTCATGGCTTCCTTTAAATAATGACAGTTCTCTATTCCCTGCCCATCCAACTGTGATTTTTCCTTTCTGCTAAGAGAAAGGTTTGTTGTTTTCTCTTTTGCATTAGTCCAACAGCCCAGAACTAGTTCTGTTTACAACTTCCGGTGTGAGTACCTGCCTCAGCCATTTACCCAGCTGTTGGAGGTGGGAGGGGGTGGCCAAGCTCTTGCTTAACCAGCTATTTGCAGCTTGTCAAAGAAAAGGCCTTAATTTGCCTTCTGAGTAGCACTAATTAGCTCTCCAGCTCCCTTTCTGTCTGTCTCATCCCTTTCCAAGGGGCATCATTGATTTTTCTCCTCAGGGACTTTTCTGTTGACTTTCCCATCTGTGACTGGAGCTTAGAAGTGCAGAGAGATGGCCACCCTAGTTCCTGGGGTCGGTCCTGCCATGTGTCCAGTCTGCTGGAGGCATCTCTAGCAGCCCCTGTGCCCCATTACTGCTTCATTCACTCTCACCTGACTGACTTTGTGGAAAGTTATTTTAAGAAGAATAACTTTAGTTGACTCAGTAAATCTAAGTTTCTGTTTTGTTCTTAATTTGCTTATTCAGTCTTTCAAAAAGTGCCAACTACTTTTTATTCACGTGACATTTGAAGAATGGTTGATGAGTTTCCCAATAATGACAGTGTCCTGAGAGAAGTGACATATGTATTGCTTGGGTTAGAAAAATCAAGGGATCAGGAGAGGGGGGTGGGGAGGGAGGGATGGGGAGAGAGAGGGGGAGGGAAGGAGGGAGGGAGGGAGCGAGAGAATTGACTGAGGGAAGAGGAAGGTGGGATAGAAGTAGGAAGAAGGTTCTTTGCAGGGGAATTTTCATCTTCTTTCCTTCTGCCCTAAGGTTTTGTGAGCTTTTGAAATGGAATAAATCCTGCTTTTTAAAAAACACCATTTTAACAGGGACTTTTGTAGTTCTTGTGTCTAAACTCGGTGTGTTTTGCTCAAGTGAAGTTTTGCCTTTAGAGTTCAGATTCATGAATGATGCTCTGATAAGAAACGAGTTCTGATTTAAGCTATACTGTTAACAGTCTGACTTTTGTTAGAAGGAGGGGAGAACATTCAAAGCTTAACATGGTAATAGTTAAACTGCAATCAAGTCTTGTTTTATTTTATTTTTGCTTAGTTGTTCAAAGTGGTCGTTTCCCTCTCTGGACCTGGGATTGAAACCCAGGTGTATGTGGCCTATGATCATTCAGAGGTGATTGACCTAACTGCTACTCTACCAGGGCGTGTCAAATCTTGTTATTCTTACTTTTCAGTTGCATAAGAGACAGTGGAGTAGTGGTTAAGATTTGGAGCCCTACCATCTCAGTTCATTTTTCTACCTCTGCCTGCTGTGTGACCTTGGGCCAGTTACTTAACCTCTCTGTGCCTTAATTTCCCCATCTCTAAAATGGTCATGATAGTACGACACACCTTGTAGGATTGTTTGACTACTTACATTGCTCCCTGTCACAAAGTAAGTGCTTTTGTGTGTTGGTTAGGATGGTCTCACTTATGCTTAAGTCCGTTAAGAAGCAGATTCATGCATGCTTTAAAATAATGAACATGCAGCAGATCTTGATCGCTTGTAGTAAAATGATTCAGATAACGTGAAAATGAGATAGATACCTACTCAGAATTTAATTGATAAATTTTGGTGTTCACAAAGGTGTAGATGATATATACTCTTCTTTTTACAACTTATTAGAGCAATAGTTCACTCTTAGAGGAGAAATCCACTTCTCAGGGCTTTGGAAGTCAGAGCAGGCAGAAGGCTAAGGTCAGAGAAGACTGGCAGGTCACTGTGCAGAGGGATCAGGGAGCAGCAAGCCACCTACACCCCCAGCTGCTCCTCTGGGAACTGCAGGCCAGACAGGAAGGGTTGGGTAACAGGAGCCTCAGGGCTTCACAGTGTCAGGAATAGATAAGCAGATAAAGACAGAGGTACTAGAAATAGAGTTGTCACCAGTGACTCCAGGACAGAGATTATGTCTCTCCTGGCCTGGCTTCATGATGTCTGCTTCGTATGTGCAGACATTAGCCGATTGCCCTGTCTTGGCAATCAGAGGGAGAAAAAAAAGCCTTCCCAGATACTCCTTGTCCTGGATTATTTCAGAAATGGAAGGTGCCTGAGCCTTCTGGGATGTTCTATCAGTTATCGCAACCAGGCCAAACAACAGAATTCACTTCTTCCCATTTTAGATGATTAAGTAGTGGTGGGACAAATTAAAACTGGCTGAGGACTGTGAAGTAAATGTTGAGGAAGTAAATCGTTTTTTTTTTTTTTTTTTTGTTTCCCCTTTCAAAGGCAAAGATAAAGCAGTTGGGTTGCTTTTGTCTATCACCTGGATTTTTAGGAAGTAAAATAGCCAGAAAATAGATTCCTTTAAAAGGTCCTCAGTACATTTAAAAAATGTGTCATTCCTTTGTATAGGTGAAAGATGTCAGAAGTTGTGGAAAAATAAATTTTTGTTTAAATAAAACTTGAAAGCACTTTGTTTAAAGGTAAAAGAAGAGAACCTTATATAACATTATGTGGAAGCAGTAGGGAAGGGTTCCAGGCATGACTTTGAGACAGACTTCTGGAGTCTTCTTCAGACTGAAAGGCCGGTGTGCTGCTCTTTGTCCTGATGTCTGTGACAGGAAGAACCTTGAACCCCCAAAGCCTGCAGAGTAGGACCTTCCCTAGCAGAGCGAGCACCCTGGGAGCTGACGACCTACCTGAGGCATCTGGCCTTTCCTCAGGAGGCCCAAGAACCAGCTGACCTCACTGTGCTCATCCTTCCCGTGACCTCTGACAGGTAGCCTGTGTCCTTCCAAAGTCTATAAAGTGCTGCTAAGAAAAGGAAAAAGCTTTTCTTGGGTCAAATTAGAACTGTCCTCATTAATTCACTTCCCTGTGTGTGAATATTAATCATTGGAAGGTTGTGATTTTATCAAAGACTTGCTCTATGAGAGTTGTTAAACATTTTATGTGTAGTGTTTGCTTTAACTCTCTACTAAGGAAGGACTCCTGTTTTCCTATTTCTTTCCCTTTTTTTTTCCTTTGAAAGGAAAGGCACAGGCAGGACTGAAAGCAAGCAGGCAGGCAGGAAGAGAGAGGAGGGAGAAGCACTTTATTGCTTTATTTAGTTGTTCACACCGGTTGTTCCCTCGCCCCACACCCCCTCGAATCTGTGTCCTTGAGATGAACTTGGACTACTTCTGGGAGGCCTTATCCCCTAGGCCATCAGGTCCTGCCTCCTGCTTCCATTTCAGAAACAAAGACTTTGAGGCAAGTTGGAGTTTGCCTTCCAGGCCACATAGCCAGTTAAACGGCAGAGTGAAGATCTCTGTGTTTGCATGTTGCTTCTCCAGCTCAACTTTTCAGTTGGTTCTTCTTTCATCTTTTCCTGTTTTCTGTTAATTCACCATTCAGTGGTTTATTAGACTAATGTCCCTGGAAAGAAGAGTGTTGTGTTTTCTGTGGTAGTGGGCCCAGCCAGGCCTCCCATGGGGGGGCGGGGGGGGGGAGAGCGAGAGAGAGAGAGAGAGAGAGAGAGAGAGAGAGAGAGAGAGAGAGAGAGAGAGAGAGAGAGAGAGAGGAGAGAGAGGCCTTACTCAAAGTTGATGGAGCGAGAACAAGAATTCCTTTACTGTCTAATCATAACTCATTTCTGTGAATAGCTGCGTGTTGCTGGCAATTGCAGGGAGGCCAGGATTGGCCTTTCCATGTAATTCTTTCTAAAACTATATGAATTTTCATTACATGAGTAAGAAATAAATCCAAGTTCCTGGGGCCAGGCAGTGACTGGATACCCTGAGGCTCGTCCATCTTCAAATTCTACACCCCAAACAAATAGTCAGAGTGGAACGTGAAGGGAGCAAGTAATCTATAAGCAGAGTGGGAAATTCATGACTTGGAGTCCAGTGAAGAAATTAGGACCAACGCATGTGCACTTCTGTGGTGCCCATGGTCACCACCTGATTACAAAACAGATTTTTAGCAGAGTTGAGTCTTTCGCCTTTAACTGGAGAGCTTATTCAGGCAGCAAGTACTTGCAATGTTAAGTTTTTCCAAAACAACACCCTTCAGAATTCATACGTATGTTCATGTGCACAGTAATAGACACCTAGGAAGTTCCAGGAGATCATTTCAAAAACCTGAGTCATTCTTTTACATTTGAAGAAAACCTTCAGAATTTCTCAGGAAAATAAATCTCTAGTTCAGAAATAAACGTCAAAGCTATTTAAGGATGAAAACAGAAGCTTTCTATGAGCCAGTGTGGAATTACAACAAAATCTAAGGGATTTTTTTAAAAGACTGGAGATTTCTTAAATTGTTAATACTGTCTAAATATAGGTACTTATAATAAAAATGTTCAGGGTGCTTTAGGGGATTTACCATTTATAAACTGTTTGCACATAATTGATCTAATTTCGCCCTCATAACAACCTTAGGCAGTGGGTAGGGCAGTTATTGTTTTCATAACCTTTGTTCAGCAAACAGGTATGAAAACTGAAGGGACCCTCCCAAAGCCACATGCCAGGAAGGGGTGCTGGCAGCCTGAGACTCAGTTTTGGGTCTGCCTTCCCCATCCTTTTCACTTCAGTCCTCTGCTTCCACACAGTGCGTCCTGGGAACACAGTCAGCTACCTTTCCCTGATGTCAGTTTGGTTTCTTTGAATTTATCTCAGTTTATCATCAGAGACAAAGTTGGGATCAGTCACCAAGTCCATCTTGCACTGACACGGAGAGTGACTGCAGGGTCCTCCGGATTTCTCTTCCTGTGACACGAAGACGTGAAACCACATGGGTGTGATGGTCTATGTTTCATTCTCCTCCCAGTGGGGGGAAAAAGAGAAATAGTCAGGCTCTTCCTTTGCCTTAGTTGCTAAGTGGCAGCCATTTCATTGTAAAGGAGATTCAGTTCAAGTAATGACATAGGTATTCCAAGAATAGCATTTCATTTTTACAGCCACTGCATTCCGTGTCTCCATCTAGCATCTGCTCCCATAGCGCACTGATTTTAGGGGAAGAAATAACTGCCTCAACACCTTTGGTGAATATATGGAGAAAATTCAATATAGCTGAATACCTAATAGCCAAGCTCCTGTGCTCTGTGACTGAGAGCGAACAGCACACACAGATTATTGGAAGTTGTAAGAATTTGGATGTTACTTCCAGAAAACAGAACTGCTGAACAGGTATGTTTTTTTTAATATATTTTTTATTGTAGTAATTATTCTACACATTAAAATAATTTCCTATGTATTGGTTCCTCATTTCTTAGATATATTTTCAACACACCCTGCCCTCCACCAAATCACGAAGTGTTCTTCCCCATTGTCCAGTGGGCTCCACCACCATTTGCCCC
Source organism: Solenodon paradoxus (assembly GCA_004363575.1). Taxonomy (NCBI): domain Eukaryota; kingdom Metazoa; phylum Chordata; class Mammalia; order Eulipotyphla; family Solenodontidae; genus Solenodon; species Solenodon paradoxus. The sequence goes on from RJWH01001938.1 coordinate 149,358, forward strand.
CTCCCACCCCATTCCCTTTTGGTCACCTCAGTTCTGTTGCAAGTGTTTCGGGCTTGGTTATATTTCATCTGCTCCTTTGTTTTGTCTATTCATGTTCCACCTGTGAGTGAGGTCATCTGGTCTCTCTTTCTTCTTTTGACTTGTTTCACTTAGTATACTCACCTCTAAATCCATCTACGTTGATTCAAATGATAGGGTTTCATTTCTTCTAAGGGCTGGGTAGTATTTCACATCTTCTTCATCTGTTCATCTGATGTTGGGCACTTAGGTAATTTCCGGTTCTTAGCTACTGTGAATAGGGCGGCAATAAACATGGGGATACACACATCTCTGCGGGTGGGGGTTTTGTATCTTTGGGCCAGATGCCCAGAGGTGGAATGACGGGATCACATGGGATTTCCATCTTCAGTTTTTTGAGGAATCTCCCAACTGTTCTCCACAGGGGTTGTACCAATTTGCACTTCCACCAACAGTGCAAAAGTGTTCCCTTTTCTCCACATCTTCACCAGTATTTGTTGTTTCCAGACTTCTAGATAATAACCAGTCTTTCTGTAAGGTGATATATCATTGTTGTTTTAATTTGCATTTCCCTGATAGCCAGCCAGTAAGAACATAATTTCATGTGCCTGTTGGCCATCTGTATATCCTCTGCAGGAAAGTGTCTCTCCAGTTCCTCCTCTTATTTTTTGACTGGATTGCCTGTTCTTCTGGTATTGAGTTTTATGAGTCTTTGTATATTTTAGATATTAAGACTTTGTTGGCAATATAGAATGCAAATATCTTCTCCCAGTTAGTAGGTTTCCTTTTGGTGTTGGTGATGTTTTCTTTTGTTGTGAAGGAGCTCCCTAGTTTGATGAAGTCCCAGTTGTTTATTTTCCTTTTTGTTTCCCTTGATGGTGGAGTTGAGTCCCCAGAGGCTTCTCTATGACTAATGTCATGGAAAGTCTTTCCTATGTTGTCTTCTAAGAGTTTTATGGTTTCTAGTCTTATATCCAATTCTCTAATCCGTGTTGAGTTAATTTTTGTGAATGGTGTTAGAGAGGGGTCTAGCTGCATTCTTTTGTATGTGGCTGTCCAGTTTTCCCAACACCATTTGTTGAAGAGACTTTCTTTTTTCCATCGAATGCTTTTGACTCCTTTGTCGTAGATTAACTTGACTGTATGTGAGTCGGTCAGTTTCTGGTGATTCAGTTCTATTCCACTGATCTGTGGCTCTGTTATTCTAGTACTATACCGTTGTAATCACTATAACTTTGTAATATAGTTCAAAATCTGGAAGTGTAATTCCTCCAGATTCGTTCTTTTTTCTAATGATTGCTTTGGCTATTCGGGGTCTTTGGTTGTTCCATACAAATTTTAAGATTTTTTGTTCTATTTCCTGCAAATAAGCCAGTGGGATTTTAATGGGGATTGCATTGAACATATATATTACTTTGGATAAGCTGGCCATTTTAATGATATTGATTCTTCCCAGCTATGAGCAGGGGATGTCTTTCCATTTCTTTGTGTCCTCCTTTATTTAAGAAGGATTTGTAGTTTTCATTGTATAGATCTTTTACTTCCTTTATTAGGTATATACCCAGGTATTTCATTCATTTAACTTTCTATTTTAAATAGTATGATTTTTGTAATTTTATTTTCTTCTAGCATATTGTTTGCGTATACAAATGAAACAGAATTTTGTGCATTAATTTTGTAGCCTGCCACTTTACTGTAATCATTGACGAGTTCTAGAAGTTTTTTTTATAGTTTTTGGGTTTTTCAATATATATAATCATGTCATCTGCAAATAATGAGAGCTTTACTTCCTCCTTTCCAATTTGAATTCCTTTTATTTCCTTTTCTTACCTAATTGGTCTGGTTAAGACCTCTAGTACAATGTTTAATAGCCGTGGTGAGAGTGGATAGCCTTGCCTTGTTTCTGACCTAAGAGGAAATGCTTTCAACTTTTCACCATTGACTATGATGTTGGCTGTGGGTTTTTCATATATGACCTTTATTATGTTGAGGTATGAACCTTCTATTTCCACTTTATGGAGGGGTTTTATCATAAATGGGTGTTGGATCTTGTCAAAGCTTTCTCTGCATCTATTGATATGATCATGTGGTTTTTCTCATTTCTCTTGTTGATATGGTGTATGACATTAATAGATTTATGTATGTTGAACCATCCTTGCATCTCTGGGATGAATCCCACTTGGTCATGATGGATGATCTTTTTGATGCATTGTTGAATTCAGTTTGCTAATATTTTGTTGAGAATTTTTGCATCTATGTTCATTAGAGATATTGGTCTGTAATTTTCTTTCTTGGTGATATCTCTGTTGGCTTTTGATATCAGTGTCATGTTAACCTCATAAAAGTATTTGGGAAGGTTCCCTGTTATTAAATATTTTGGAGGAGCTTGAGAAGAATAGGTATTAATTTTTCTCTGAAGTTTTGGTAGAACTCATTGGAGAAACCGTCTGGTCCTGGGCTTTTATTTTTGGGGAAGCCCTTGATTACTTCTTCAATTTCTTTGCTTGTGATTGTTCTGTTCAGGTTTTACAATTCTTCTGGGTTTAGTCTTGGTAAAGTATAGTTTTCTAAAAATGTATCCGTGTCCTCAAGGTTTCCATTTTGTTGGTGTAGAGCTTGTTCATAGCAGTCCCTTATGATGTTTTGTATTTCTGTGGTATCTGTTGTAACTTCTCCCCATTCATTTATGATTCTAGTTATGAGAGTTTTCTCCCTTTTTGTTTTGGTGAATCTAGCCAGTGGCTTGTCAGTTTTATTTTTTCAAAGAACCAACTTTTGGTTTCATTGATCGTCTGAATTATGTTTTTGTTTTCTATTTCATTTATTTCGGCTCAGATTTTGATTATTCCCTTTCTTCTGCTGATTTCTGGCTTTAATTGTTCTTCTTTGTCTAGTTGCTTTAAATGTAGAGTTAAGTTATTTATTTGAGATTTTTCTTGTTTCTTGAGATAGGCCTGGACTGCAATGAACTTTCACCTTAGTACCACTTTTGCTGCATCCCATAGATTCTGGTAGCTCATGTCCTCATTCTCATTTGTCTCTAAGTATTTTTTAAGTTCCTCTTTTACACGAGTCCTTCAGTAGCATATTGTTGAGTTTTCAATTGGTTTGGGGTCTTCCAGCTTTCTTTTTGTGGTTGATTTCCAGTTTTAGGCCATTGTGGTCAGAGAAGATGCTTTGAATAACTTCAATCTTCGTAAATTTGTTGAGAGATGTTTTGTGTCCCAGCATATGCTTTATCCCTGAGAATGTTCCATGAGTGCTTGAGAAGAAAGTGAAATCTGTAGTTGTTAGGAGAAGTGATCGGTATATGTCTATTAGACCTGTCTGTTCCAGATGGTTGTTTAAAGAGGCTGTTTCCCTGTTAATTTTCTGCCTGGTTGATCTGTCTGTTGTTGTGAGTTGTTGAAGTCCCCCACTATTATTGTGTTGCTATCAGTGTCTCCCTTCAGGTCTAATAATACTTGCTTGATACATTTTGATGCTCCTTCATTTGGTGCATATATGTTAGTAAGCATTATGTCTTCCTACAGAATTGATCCTTTAATCATGGCATAGTGTCCATCTTACCATGCAGGCTCCAGCTCAGCTCCCGGTGCGCTGGCTCTCCTTTCGCCCCCTCCCACGGTGGCCCTCCGTGTCTGCGAGTCTCAGCCCCACTGGGCCCCCTCTCGCTGCCTCAGCAGCTGGTCCCGAAATCCGGGCCTGCGCCCCACCGCATGTCCAAAGACTCCCGAGCTCCGTCCCAAATCCAAATCTGCGCCTTAGCTGAGAACCTGAGAACCGCACCGGGTGCCCTCAACCACCGTTGGTCGATAGCTCATCAATTTCCAGCTGAAATGCTGTTTGTTTCTTCATGTTTATCTTAGGAAAAGAGGTGAATTTTGTTTGTTTGTTTTCGGTGTCTGTGGGGAGTGACCCGAAAGAAGCGCGTCCTATCGAGTCCCCAAGCGGAAGTCAAACTCCAGAATGTTTAAGGCCATATTTCATATTTGACAGTAACTGATAGCATCTTGATGGAATACTCTGGATAATTTAGAATGCTAAGGTTTTTTTTTTTTTTTTTTTTTTTTTTTAGTAATATGGTTTAAAACCAAGTTTGATTGCAGCCACGGTGTTGGATTATGACCAGGATTTCCCTGTATTGAGATTTTGCTGGCAGCTGAAGGCTCTTAAAAATGGAAGATAAAATACCTTGCAAGGCGAGCACACATCATGGAACTCACTTTTACTAGAAAAAGGATATGCATACAGAGGAACCCATATATTTAATGACTGTAGGTATGTATGTCAAAGGCAGTGTGTCAAATGACAAAGCTGTCAGGTCATTTTTTTATTGCATGATCCATGTGTGGAAGCCCCATGGCCTTGCCTTTTCAGGCTTCATGGGCGTTGAGAAGAGAGCAAGCCATCTTTGTTGTTTTCTTAGCGTGCCCTGCACCACATTGATGCCCCCAATTGTTCTCCCCCAACCCATTTGAGACAAAACACCTCTTTCTGGGAGCAGGTGGGATGCTTGGAAGCTAGTCTTTAGTTTCCAGTAAATTGCCCTCCCATTTAGGGCTAAGTACTTCTTCCAGGAACTCAAAATAACATTCCAAAGAAATAATAGGCGGTAGAATTCACAAACGGCCCACGGTTGTTCCCAGGTTATTCCCACGGTGGTGTGCGAGTCATTAGCGGTTGTTTAGCATCTCTCCAGCAATGAGTCCTTCTCAGAGGTTTCCTCCTGTACTTTTTACAACTACTCAAAACAGTAATTTTGCATTGGTGAAGCCACTCTGATGTTACCAGAACCCATTATCTACATAGGGAAATCAAGTCAAGGACTGGGTAGGACTGAAATTCTTGACTTCCTGTCCTGCCATGAAATCACAAAGGAGCAAGAACCTAAGTGTCTCTCAGAAAAAGCCTGTCTGGGAGGTGCTCGTATGGTATACTCTCAGCGTTATTACTGGTAGTATTAATACTAATACTAACATTTATTGAGACCTTACTCCATGTGCAAGGAACTGTGCTAAGTACTTAGACATTTTTTCAGTTGATTCTTACAACTTTATGAGCTAGGTGCTTTCCTTTTGGGAATGACCTGAACCCTTCCCTGTGCAGGTGTTGAGGGATATTGTGGATCAAGGCGCCTGGTTCTTCACCGTGGAAGTCAGTGAGGTCTTTGGAAGCTGTTGTAAGTGATTTCTTGACTACTTTAGGGCAAGCTTGGACACCCAGACCCTTCTGGATGTGGACTCTTCAAAGACTGTCATGTTCATGTCCATTAGCGGTGTCCTGATAGGACCATTTCTGCTGCCCTGATTCCTGTCTATTCTAAGATTCTATTCAGCCTTCCTACTAATTATGAAAGATCCAACATCTTCCCAAGCAACTTGCCTTTTGTTTATGTTCACCAGAGTTAGTTTCTGTTGTTTGCAACCCAAACAAACAAACAATAGTGGCAAATGGACCACTAACCTCTACTGGTAAATGTCTTGGCTTCATCAAGGAGATGGTGGGAGCGCTGATTAGGTTTAATTGTTAGAATGATTTTGTTATAGGAAAAATGAAAAGATTGTACTTAATGAATATTTTGCATGAATAAGATACTTAGTGCTTTTTTTTTTTTTTGGTTGTTCTCTTAATTTTCACAGCAACTGTGAATTAAGTTACTTCTATTTTACAGATGAGGACGCTGAGTCTCATAGAGGAAACATCATTTTCTTTAAGTCAGAGAGTTACTAGTTGATGGAGTCAGGATTCAGGTGCAGGTTGAAGTCACCCCATTTTTTCCCTGTTATCTCATGCTGCCTCTGTGTTGAGCCCAAAACTGACTCTTTTATTTTTTACCTACTTTTATTGTGTTTCACTTCAGGGGACATTCGGGATAACTGTCCCCCTTTTCTATCTGACAGATCTCCAATACTGGAAGTCAGGGGTCACATTTCTCCTTTGTCCTCGCTTTTCATTCTTCACATATTTCTTATCTAAAGGTAATTTTCAATCACCTTTATTTTTCCGACTCTCCTAATTTGACCACATATTTGCTTTATCCATAACTTTCTTCTTTGGAACAGTATACTCAAAATGTTAACCCACTAGCAGCATATACAATGTCTTTGCTTGAATTAGAAACAGTCCCAAGTCTGGGTGGACAGATGAACAAAAATCTCTTCCTCCCAGCTCCCAGCCCCAGAGCCCGGATCCTGCACGTGTTGGGTGGCACTTACGCTGAGTTGCAGTTTACCGACCACTCCTCTGGTTGTGCCGGCGCAGGGTGCTGCCTGCACAAGAGTAGGGGGCTTTCCCTCGTCCCCTCGCTGTGACCCTGCGTTGCCACGAGTGTACGGAACAGCTTGAGTGAAGACCGACTGCTGTGAAACTCATTCCAAAAGTTAAATTTCCAGGCTGCCAACTCAACACATTCTGATGCCACTTCCGAAGTTCTGCCTAGGTTGCAGCCATTCCACTTAAGATTTGTCATTTAAAGTTGGCTGAATGTTTATTTGGCATGTTTCATATTTATTTCAGATACCAGACACTTCTGGGTCATTCGAGATTATGTCTCCCTCCCTCCCTCTTTGCCTCCCTCCATCCACCTCTTTTTCTCTCTCCCTTTCTCTTTTCTTTCCTACATAAAAAATTACAAGCTCTCTCTCTCTCTCTCTCTCTCTCTCTCTCTCTCTCTCTCTCTCTCTCTCTCTCTCTCTCTCTCTCTCTGTCTCTGTTTTTTCAAACTCATGCCTGTTACCTTCCTCTTCAGACTACTTTTGGTGAGAAATGCCAGTGGTCAGCTCTTATAAAACTGGGTTAAGCCATTTGTCTGAGAGGTTTTGGTGAACTTTCTTTAGAGAGTGGACACAGAGTTGATAAAGGAATCCATCTGTGCCTTGGCTAAACTTATCTTTGTGGCCTAGAAGGTTACTTTTTGTGTCTAGAGAATAGCATTTTACCGTTTCAGGTACCAGAGCTGTTCAGCACAGTGGACACTAAACACATGTGTCTGTCAAAACAAATTAAGTAAGTTAGAATAAAACCTAGTTTCTCAGTTTCATTGCCCACACATTTAGTGCTTGATATCCATGTGGGACTAGTAAGCACCATATTGGATAGCATAGATATAGAATATTTCATCGCTGTAGAAAGTACGATTGAGTAGTGCTACTTTGCTGGATTAGCCCCAAAGTACTAATTTATCAAACCTACAGAAATATCTAACCAATCATCCTTGAATGAAACCGTGATTGATCTAGTTCTTGAATTAAGACGTCTATTTCTCAAAGCAAGAAGTCCTACTTTGGTGATATAACTAGGAAGGAGAGCACATTGTAGACAGGAAAATGGGAGTATCATTCCTGGTGTTTCCTGTCACCCTGCTTTTCATGTGTTCCTCCTTTCCTTGCTAGACCGTGACTGATTTGCTAAGTGTAAGAACAGGAAGTTTGTTCTCTCTTTGTATCTTCCCCTTCATTGCCAGGCTTACAGCACTCTGGGCAGGAGGGAGCATTTTTTAACACTTTTGGGTGAATGGACCATTTTGTCACCTAAAATGTTTATCTCATATTGTAGTTGTTCCATTTGTGGGTAAAGTAAAGGGTTGGGGAAGAAGTGACTGCTTCTCTCTCACTTGTGGGTTCCTGAAATTTGGGCAAGGGCATGATCCAAGATACCTTAGGACATAAATTTGTAATAAAGACAAGTAGCTTCAGTTTATATGTATGTCACAGTAATTGCTTATTATGCTCCCTGTTTTATTCCCCTTTTTGTGTAATTTAGAAAACCTTTATTAAAGTAACTTTGATTTACAAAATAATGTAAGTTTAGATGTGCAGGATCACTATTCATCAAATATATAATAACACTCTACGCCCATCACCAAGTGACCGAAAGTCATCCACCACTGTCCATTGGACCCCACCACCACTTGCTCTCCCCCACCCACTTTCCCTCTGTAACCTCAGTTCTCTTGTCAGTGTCCAAGGGTTAGTTTTGGTTTGTCTGTTTATTTGCTTTATTTATATGTATATGAATGAGATCATCCTGCATTTGTCTGTTTTTTTTTTCTGAATTATTTCACTTAGCATAATTCCCTCTAGTTCTATTCATGTTGCTACATGTCAAGATTTCATATTTTTAGGCCTGTATAGTATTCCATTATATACATGCGTATGTGTGTGTGTGTGTGTGTGTGTGTGTGTGTGTGTGTGTATACATATATATGTGCATCTTTATCCATTCATCCGTTGATGGGCACCTAATTTCCAATTCTTGGCTATTATAAACAATCATGTGAATTAGCATTTGTTTTGTTTTGTTTTTTGGTAAATATCCAGAAATGGAATGATGGAATCATGTAGGATTTCCAGTCTCAATTTTGTGAGGAATCTCCATACTGCTTTTTGCAAAGGTTACACCAGTTTATACTCCCACAATCCCTGTTTTATTCTTAAGATTAGTTTCATCATGTTCAATAAATATTCACTGTAAATTCACAGGGGTGCTTGGAAATAAATGCACGGACTTAAACTTTTAATGGGGCACACCTGCTTCCTAGAGGGAAGACCTTGGAAAGCAAAGAAAAGAGCTTCAAGGACAAAGTAAAAGTCCCAGTAGAATCTTTGTGTGTTTGTGCGAATTGTCTCTGGTGCCTTGAACTGCCAGTGTTACACACAAGGGCATTCTAAAAATAAACCAAGTAATGTACATCTTCTGTTGAAGAGAGTGAGATAATTTGGGAGGAGGATGAGAAATGAAAACAGCGAGAAGCTTTAGGAGATGAGAAATGAAATGCATGAATCTCCTTGGTCTCTGAGTCTCTCCCACACACCAAGCGATTTCTTTGAAGTTTCGATATTGAAAACTGGGAAAGTGTACTTAAAAAACATCACTGTGAGAACTACGGGGTTTTTCTCACCTATGTTTTATAACATGAGCTGTCTCCAGAATTAAAAACGTATCTATTTTATAAGAATAGTTAGCAAATACTCACTTGTTTTATGAGCAAAGCACTATTTGAAGCCCTTGGTGAGGAATCCAAAGCTGAGTGATGTATGATTTCTTCCTTAAAGTTGCTTCAGCTTGTGTACAATTTATTGGGTAACACTTAAAAGTGCATTGAACACCTACTGTGAGCCAGTGCCTTGCTAAGTGCTAGAAATAAAAGAAAAATAATATATGGTCGAGAAATTAAGGTCTAGTGAAGGAGAGAAGCAAGAAGCTGACCTGTGACAATAGAGAGTGATAAATTCGGAGTTGGAGAAAGCCCTCAGAAGGCTGCCTAATTTGGACTGAAGAGGGGAAGATCTTCCCGAGCAGGTGATGGCAGGTGTATCTTGAAAGAAGAAGAGGACATCAGCAGGCAGGTTTCTCCTATCTTTGGTTCAATGGAGAAAACAAACCCTGAGTTCTAACTGGCAAGCTGGAAACAGAATCTTGAAACACAGTCCATTTGCTTGGAATCTCCTTAGAATAGTCCCTGAAATCGATCACTAATTTCTTATGGACTCAGAGGGCTTTCAAGAGGTCCCATTACTTAGAAATCCACACACATAGGGCCAATGCTAAGGTGCTCAATCTATCTGCACTTGTTAGACAGAAGCAGGTAGAACAGAGGTAAACAGCAGGCATAAAGTAATGCACATGGTCATTCCTGGGCTGCAGGAACACAAGAAGGCAGAGAGAGATTTTTCCTGTTTGAGGACATTTGGAGAATTGACTTGAAGGATTGGTGAGGTTTCAGCAGGAGGAGGCAGGTACAAGGAAGAAGAGCAGCGGGATTGTAGGAGAAAGGAATTGTATGGTGGGTGGAAATATCTCAAGGATTTGGGCAGCAGTGTGAATTGTGGAATATTTTTCTTTGATCCTGGAGATATGGAGTAGAAGATAAGGCAGGGAAAGTGAGTTAAATGCTCATTACAGAAGGCCTTACGTGCCATAAGATTTGTATTCTGCAGTCAATAGAGAACCATTGGAGGTTTAGGGGCAGAGAGGTGATGACTGACTGGTACCTAATGTGGAGAGTCCTTGTCCCCCCGGGATCCATTGCCAGTTCCCCTTCTGGAACCATTGTTGTTACTGCAAGCCATTACTGTGTAAGTGATACCACCACTCTGCACTGCCATTAAATATCCCAAAGTGCACAGAGCTTCCCTTCCTCCCTCAGGGCATGAAGAGGGACTGGAGATTCCTGTGCTCTCTGCAGGGCCCTGGTGGCTGAGAGCCATGCTTCTCTCCTGCCTCTAGGACGAAAGGAAGGAGGAGGGAGAACAAGAGGAAAGAGGGTGCATCTCAAATCCATTAGGAATTTGGGAAAGAATGAGTAAGGTGTATGTGAGATATCTTGAGTCTCAACAAGAAATTCATTTTTATCTAAAGTAGTGTCTTAAGTGTGTTTAGATTTAATGTCACTAATGAATATTTTAGCTAAACAGCATTGTCCTACATTCTAAATAGGCAGCTACACAGAAAAATTGGGAGCATGACTTACTTCTGAGCTGAGAACTTTCTCTAATTCATTTGGAGACAGCTCCCAAATGACATAATTTTTTGTTTTAATGAAGTAGAAAGTTTTGTTCTATTTTTTTTTTAACTCCAGATTTCGATATCGAGAAATCACTGAACAAATTAATGTGGGAGAAACATGTGTTTTGAATTTAATAGAAAATGATCGTCAAGGAGCTGAAGCATTGCTCACTGTCAGAGGGCTGTGTTACTTGTCTGCATGATTACAGGAGCAGAGATTGGCTGGACCAGTTCGCAGACATAAAGATAATTTTGCAGCCAGGAAAGATTTGCTTTCAGCAGCAAACTGCACACTTTTCAGGACTGATCTCCTGTCAATGGAGTGTGGCATTGTGGTGGAAGTCTGTGGGACCAGTCCAGTCCCTCGGCTTTCCTGCTTTTCCCAGGAGGGTTAGAAGTACATCAGTGTGTTCTCTGCATCACATACATCGCAGTGACTGAGAGCTGGTTCACATCCTGCAATGGGGAAAATCATAAGTTTTCTCCTATAAATGGAAAATAGAGAACAGGGTAGAAGAGAGATCAAAGCACTATTAGCAGGAAAGAGTGGGATTTGGTTCAAGGTCACTCAGGGTGTTGAAACATCTTGGGCCCACAGGCCCACATGACTTCTCTGATGTGGGGATACAGTTTGCAAACTAATTTCAGGATTAAGATTAGAAAACTTGATTTGCTTTTCAACCAAATCCAATTATTAAGAATCTAGAATCTACAGTATCATTTTGTTCAGTGATATTAAACCTAAGATGGGCAGCTTCCTGTTTCTTCACATGTTGCACAGTGAAACCAGGTTTTTTTCATAAATGAAAAATAAAGTGACCTAAAATATTTTTTTCCTGCTAGTATTTGTTAAAAAATGTTTACTCTTGTGTGCCTTGGTGGAGTAGTAGTTTGCTCTGCCGCCTTAGACTGGGCATAGTCCATATTCATCCCAAGGACCTGGGCCTGCGTCCTGGGACCAGGAGGAACAACCAAGATGAGCAACTAAATAAAATAAAGTGCTTCTTCCTCCTTTCCTCCCGCCTGCCTACTCACCTTCATTCCTCTCTGCACCTTTCCTTTAAAAAAAGTTTACTCTTCACTGCCCTAGCTTGACAAAGGAATAAATAAAATGAGAAAATATGTCTATTCATGTATCACTGTCCATCACGTTAGAAAATATGACTCCCTGTCACCAAGTGTGTCTGCCTGTATGTAAGTGGGTTTGCTTGTTCATATGTCATGTCCTAATGCTCCGATGAGTCTTTCTCTCTTTGATGTCCCGAGTCCTCATCTGAAAAATGAGACCAGTGAGACCTGCTTCTCAGCGTGGTGGTTGAGACTGAATGGAAGGGTGTATGTACTTCATGAGTCTTAAATTCCTGCATGCATGTCAGAAATCACTACCCCGCTACTATATGAATCGTACATCTGCCCTCTGCCAGGCAATAATGTGACGACCCTGTGAATGTCTCAAAGGAATTGATGTTTCTTAACCATAGCTCTGGAGCAGGCAGTCACTGATGGTATCATTTTGGAGATGCACAAATGTAGGTTTGTGAGGACAAGTCAACTTTTATTTTAGGTCTTAAAAAGAATATTAATCAAAGCACATAAGCATGGCTTAATGGATAGTTCATAGTTAACTAGAACCACGAGCTTATAGCAAACCCAACAGTTACCTTCCCAGTGTCTCTCCCACGTGCCTATTTTCCCCAAAGCTGCTGTGATGTGTTGGCTGTTTCTTCTGGGTTCTGTGTTGATATTTCTAAATAACATGACTTTGAGTGCTGCTTTATCATTTTTCTCCACTCTTTGCTATGAGAAGGTGAGGATTTAGTTTTCTTTCATCTTACCTGCATGTGTCTCGTCTTTCATCTTTCTAAGATGTTCATATCACAATTTTATTTGTCTTTCCGAAATGTTTATTATTGACTTTGTAAGCTTTATGTATAACTGAGTCACCCTGTATGCTATTAAAGACATTTCTTGAATTACTGGTCTCACTTAAAATTGCTTTTATGTGGGGGTTGTTTCTAATTCTACTGAGAATTCTTTACAGAATCCTGACTCTTCAGTTACATTAAAATGATTTTCTTGATTTCTCACTGCTCTGTCCTACAGTTGAAGCCCCTAGCTATAGATTTCCTAGATTTCACATCTCTAACTTTGGTTTATGCCTTGTTTGGTGAGAATATACAACAGTTTCAGGAACAACTGTACAGCATTCCCAGATGGGTTTCTTCTCTGGAACTTACACCATATTTTTGTATGCCTGAGTTGAATACATTTCCCAGGAAGTAGAACATTGGAGGTAGATATTTTGAGTTCTTTCACGTCTACCATTATTTTTTCTACCTTCATACTTGATTGGGAGTTTTTCAGGATTTGGGGTTCTTGACTGGAAATTATTTTACCTCTGAATGACAAAGGCACTTATTTCTCTGTTGCTGTTTCTCTGTTATTTCCAAAAGAGGCACTTGAGAAGAGCACTTTTGTTGTGACTTTTGATAGCTTTATGCATTTTCTTTTCTCTGTGCATTAAGTTTTGTTTTCTCTTTATAGCTATTGTTTAGAAATTTCAAAACTGATGTGCCTTAGTATGGGCCCATGTATTCATGGTTCTGGGAACTTTTTAGATCTCTTTAATCTGAAAACATTTGCATGAGGGAAGACTCCTTTTTCCCCATGTTGCCTGTTGCTTTTTCTTCTGAAATTTATATTGTATAACTGTTGTATCTACTGGACTATTTCTTTAGTTTTCTTTTCCTTTCTATTAAGGTTCTTTTTTCCTTTCTCTGCTGTCTGGTGGATTCCCTCATTTATTTTCCATCCTTGTATTGGATTTGTTATTTTCTTGTGATCTTGCTTTTAATTTCTATCGACTCTTTCTTTCTAATGTTTATCTTAAAAAAATTTATAGCACTCTATTCTTATTTCATGACTTTAGTATTTTCTCTTTCTCCTCTGCGACTGTGAATGATCATTTTATTCACCGTTTTTACTGTTTTCATCCATTGTTGTCCTCTTAGTGTCAGTATCTTCTTTTCATGTTGGAGACTCTCTCTGAACATCTGATGACCACTCACATTTGAAAGCGAGGCCCCAAATCTGAATGGAAGCTCCATGTGTGATTGTGACTTGTTAGAGTGTCAGACTCCACTATGTAGTGAGTGGTTGGGGAGCTCTGATTTTTTATGGTGAAAACCCTAAATGTTTGTTTTTTCTATTCAGTTTCCTCAGAGAAGAATGCTCACATTCCTCTTGAGAGGTTTAAGCTATGAATTCTCTGAGGCTGGAATTTTTTATTCAATGTCTACATCATCAAGTTGACCTCTGCTTCCAGTAGAGGGCCTTGTCCCAGTGGTGACTGGTGTTTTCTAGTTCCTCTCTGGCTTGGTCTCTTTAGAAATGAAATCTCCAGTCTGCCTGCTGTGTGTTGCAGAAGGAGCCACTAGGCTGCTCGGATGAGACGCTTACCACCTTCCCCTTGACGTGCCCTTCTCTCACCCACACCTTCAGTGATACTTGGTGCTGAGACTGACCATATTTCCTTGAGGCAATAATAGGACATTGGAGTGGCATAAACAGAATGGGGTTATGCACTGGCAACTAAGGGGAGGTGGGGAGGAGGCAGAGCAATCCCAGCAGGAGCAGAGCAGCCAGGCAGCAACAAGTTAGTACTATGCGAAGTTGATGGGTGATCATACTCTAATGACGTGTGGTCCAGTGTGGCTTCATACAAAAAGACCAAATTTGGTGCCTCTATAAACCCCGCTGTTAATGTCCTGCTTAAAACACATGCTGCTTTAACCATCCAGTGCCAGAAATACCTAATAACCCCCACAATGCCAGAGCTGATAACCCTCATAGGACCAGAAATAACCCCCACACTGCCAGAGATAACCCCCTGGTACTTACCTGGGGCTTGACCATCTGCAGTGTTCTGCTTCTTTTGGAGAAACAGGTGCTTGGGGGTAGGGGTGGGATTCTCTTCCAGAGGCTCCACTACAGTCAGCACCAGAAAGGGGCATCTTTAATGTGGAGCAAAAGGCAAAGCTGCTTTTGGCCTCTCTCAACAGACTGGGCCTGGGGCAACACAACTCCACCCTTTGCCTGGTATTAAAGATGGCCCTGGTTTATTAAAAATGGGGCAAAATTGACATTAATATTGAAACAGCATGACAGTCAGGAAATATGAAAAAGCAAGGTACTGTCCCATTTAAAATGGTACATATGGTCAACCTACTGGTGCCTCTATTTCTGGAGGAGAGCTCTGAGGGCTGAATCACCTCTTCTTTACTTCTCCCTCCTTAATACCCATACATTTCCAGTTTCTCTACCCGTCCATCCTCTTACCACTGCACAATTCTCTCTGCTTCCCCAAATCTCGCTGACATCCCTTTTGCTGTCATCTTGTCTTTTTCTTTTTTTTTCTTGTGACATCATGTCTTTTATTTTTTTCCCTTTCATCTTCTAGTGGGAGTTTCTGCAGGGAGTTGGGATAAAGCTGTGTGCGCAGCTCACCTCGGTGAACTAGACCCTGCTCCTTCTGTTCTTCCTCAGTGAGAACAACGGAACATTTAACCACTCCATGTGTCTTTAGAATATTTGAACAGACAATAATGTGTTTAGTGTCTCTTGCTTTGAAAGCCCTTTAAAGAATCTCATTGGTATTTTATCTCTCCCAACATTCTGTCTGTGACAAAGGAGGGAATCAGATATTTGACATCGTTTCCCGGGCGTCTGCCGGTATTCACAGAAGAGGCGTCGCCGTGGCTTTCCTCTGGTTATGCCACCATCCGGTTGCACTCATTCACCGTGTTTGCCTTGAAGTCATCAATGAAGGTTTCAACAACATATTGATTCTCAGCTCCTCTTAACCTTCACCACTGTGATTTTATTTTACTGGAATGTTCTTTCTGCCTTTGTCTCTAGCCTGTGCTCTCCTGGTTTTCTGCAAAGCCCTGAGACTTGTCTTTCTTCTAGCAGCTCAGATGCAGCTCTCCCCAAGCACCCAGAGTTCATTTAGCACCAACAAGAGGTGCTCGGTCTGGGATTTCTGAGGGACTGTCACTGGGGAGAGGTGGTTGCTAATGAGGTGCAAATTGGCAACAGCTGGGGAGGGGCCACTCTCTCTGGGCTGGGTCCCAGGGGAGGGGTGCTTTGCTATGACACTGTCAGAGGATCCGGCTGTGAGTTCTGGCCAGGGGAGGCCTTTACACAGTGCTGGAGGCTGCTCTGGGCTCACACAGCCCAGCCCCGAGCTGCTGCCATCTGGCTAATCTCTTGGCTAGTTTTCCTGGCTGGCTTTCCATGCAAATACGAGAGACCGTGATCAGTCATGGGGCTTTCCCAGACATCAGAGAGACAGCCAGGAAGACCCGCAGCCCCCTGGGGACACCGTGCTGGGGGTCTGGTCAGCTAGGAGGAGAAGAGGTGTGCGTTTGGAGGTAGAATAGTGATTGATGCCAGTAGAGCTGCTGGGAGAAAGGAGCACAGCTGTTTCTTCTGAGCGTTTGCCCGGAGGTCTCGCATGGAAGACTCGTATAGTGACCTATTCATCTGAGAGCCTTCATTAACTGCCCTTCTATGGCCCTGGAAGGCTCTCCCTTCTCTCAGCCATTTTCACTTGCAAGTGTCCCACCAGAGCTGTGGGTGGGAAACTGTGTTCAGAACCACAAACTCTGGACTGGTGGAGAAAAAATGGAGAGAAGTAGGTGGATGTGGAAAGTTGTATAGAGGGTGAAGTGACACAGTGCCTCCCAATCTAGATGACAGAATGTGGCTGATTGGGGCCCCCTGATGTGGAATTACGTGTCCATTGGGATGATCTCGAGCAAATCTAACTTCTCTTTCCATTTTAGCACCCTCTGCCATTTCTTCTATTTGTGCTGATCTCATTGCCTCTGGCTTTATGAAGAGCTGTCTGGGTGACAACTTAGATGCCCAGATGACAGGGGTGAGTGAAATGCAGTGCCTGTCTTTGTGAAGTTCACCTTCCCGTGGAAGGAGACAGACTGACACAGCCTCGATTGCACATGATGAGAAACAGACGATGTCAGAGGCAAGTAGCAAGTGTCCTGGGTGATGGAGGAAGGAGCACTGCTGCCCTCAGAGGGTCAGAGAGTGTTTCAGGACGGTGATGTTTGAACAGGCTGCTGAAGCCTGTGCTGTAGGTGACTGAGTAGACGTGTGCTCCACGGAGGCTTGAAAATGCATCCTGTCTTCTGGAATAAGCAAGGTGTTTGATTGTTTGCTGATCCTGGAGTGTAGCCGCGTGGTGGACTGGAAGACTGTGGGCCTGGGATACACAGGGCCATGATGAGGGTGCTCAGCATACCAGCATACGGAGCAAGGGACCTCACCTTGTGGGTGGTGGGACATGGCAGCGAGCTGTGCAGAACTGTCACCATTTGTTAAGTGAGGAGGCCGGGCTGGGTGATCTTCAAGATCCTTTGTCGTCTGAAATACTTGGGTTCTCTGTGTGGGTACAGAGATGTGGGTCTGGGAACACAGCTTCGTTGGGGAGTGTTATGTGGTGGAACGTCTGTGAGTAGGTGTTTACGGGTGGGCTGGACTCCAGCGCTATATTAAGAGATAACATTGGGGCGTGGAGTATCATTTCTGAGTGAAGTTGGAGTTTAAATATCCAAGTCTTCTTTCAGCTTCTTTGGTGATAATTTGGACCCCAACTGAAGCACTTGACCCTTCTGTGCTTCAGAATTGTCACATGGACAGTGAATATTTTCAGTTCTGTGCAATTGGGAGGGTTCAAAGGACAATTGTTTGATGTGACAATAACTTTGCTCTGGTTTAAGACATTTAAGGGAAATAATGTTATTTTAAAGTTCAGCATTTTTTTCTAATTGTATGAGTATCCACCAGTGACCTTAGACATAAAAGTTATGCTGTGTCTGAATATAACACACTTCTGCTGACTTTTACGGGAATATTGGTTCATATTTGAAGTAGGAATCTGGTGTGAGTTGGGGTGGGGAGATGGGAAGACACATGAAAATGGGTGTTGTAGGAACCAGCTTAGTGAACCATTTAGACACAAAGCTTGAGTTCCAGCTGGGCCATTAGGAATGCACTGGTGTGGTTGATGACACATTCCTGCATTCCTAAATGTCAGTTCATGCTTATTCAACTTTAGACCCCAGGGGATTACCATTTTCTGGAATTACTTTGATGAACACTTTGGCCTGACTCCAAAGTAGTCTGGATCTCTGAGTTGCCTGTTTGCTTTGAACTGAGTGTGTTTTCTTCAATTTTGTCTTGAGAGTGTTTCGCTTGCTAGCCTGCCCACTTTCTCAAAATACCCTCCAGTGAGCTCATCTTTGTAACCAAAAGGACGGATGATTTTACGTGAGTCGGTTCTCATGCTCTGAGGCAATGTCACTGATGGTCTGACAGCGCAATATTGGTAAAGTCAAGAAGGATGTTCAAAATATGGAAGAACTGCTAAAGTGTGGGTATGAATGCTGGTGTGGACAACTGATACTTTCATACCAGTGCGTTCGTTGTCTGTTGTTAGTCTCTCTGTGACTGGGGACACACACAGACATGAATACAACGTAGTAGATGTATCTGAAAGAGACGGGACCAACAGTCATCGAAAGGTACTGTTTAGCACTGGTCTCACTCAGATGTACAACTTATGTCCCTATATTCTTGGGGCTCTTTTAGCATTGAAATAATCCACTGATAATGTGCAGATGGGATTTCAAATAGGAGTGACAGTCAGTATGCCCCACCAAACATCTTCACATCTGAGCTCTTTATCAGTCACTGGTGAAATGATGAGCATGGTCTAGCACTCTTGAACTGTCTGGGTGGGGCCACAGTTTACCAACATACGGTATTTACTTTCTTGCATTTACTTTGTTCTATGCAAATGAGTAGGGTATTTAGTGGAAAATAATTTTCTTGAATCTGAACTCTAAGAACATTGTTATTTCTCTTATGTCATAAGAACTTTTGTTTTGAGAGGTATGTCTTGCATATATCTTGCTGGACTCTGAAGATTTGTTTTTGAATTGGGTGTTATTTTCAGTCTAAAGTTTGTAAAATCTTTGAGGGCATAGCAATTAAATTCATTCAACAAACATTTATCGAGAAGTGCCAAGCATGTATGTTTTAGGCACCAAATACAAATGAATAAGATTCTTTCCCTGACCACAAAGAGCTCAAAAATTAGTAGAGGGAGGTAGATAAGTAGACAGATACTTCTGAGACCCTCTGTATGAATGTATTTTCATATGTAAGGTATAATGATCAAGATATGCCTATGGAACCAGAAGATGAAATTTTTTTAATTTATTTTTTATTGTAGTAATTATTCTATACATTAAAATAATTTCCTATGTATCAGTTCCCCATTTCATAGATATATTTCAACGTACCATGCCCTCCACCAAATCACTAAGTGTTCTTCCCCATTGTCCACTGGGTTCTGCCATCATTTGCCCCCGCCCTCCCCATTCCCTTTTGGTGACCTCAGTTCTGTTGCAAATGTTTCAGGGTTGGTTATGTTTCATCTGCTCCTTTGTTTTGTCTGTTCACATTCCAGCTATGAATGAGGTCATCTGGTAGCTATCTTTCTTCTTTTGACTTGTTTCACTTAGCGTAGTCCCCTCTAGATCCATCCTTGTTGATTCAAATGATAGGGCTTCATCTCTTCTAAGGGCTGTGTAGTATTCCATTGTGTATATGGACCACATCTTCTTGATCCATCCATCTGATGTTGGGCATTTAGGTAATTACCAGCTCTTAGTTTTTGTGAATAGGGCTGTAATAAACATGGGGATACATACATCACTGTGGATGGTGCTTTTGTGTCTTTTGAGTAGATGCCCAGAAGTGGAATGACGAGATCACATGGGATTTCCATAGAAGAGGAGATTTTGAGTTGAGTTGGAGAATTATTCAATTGAAGAGTGGTTGAAGAGATCTATACAGAGGTCAAGAGCTCCACATAAACAAAGTCATGATGCTGATACCTGACTTGGTTGTAGAGAAAATGAAGAGTGAGCTGATAATGCAGGAATATAAAGCTAGAAAGTGGTTCAAGAAATGAGAGGAGAATGGCAATAATGGTCTTAACTTAAACAGTTCTTTCAATTTTATTCACTGAGGGTGATTTTGTCACATCTGTGGGGATGCTACTGGCATCTGGTGGTTAGTGATTGGAGTGCTGATAAACATTCTTTGTGCACAAGGTGGGTGCTCACAACATGTGTCTGGTTCCAAATATTAATAGTGTCAAAGGCTGAGAAGCACAGCTCTCAGTCTTTCCATATCTGGTTTTCATGATCAGTCTTAGCTCAAAGGTCACTTCCTTAGTGGCTCCTTGCCCACCTTATCTGTTGTAGAAACAGTCTCCTCTCCGTCACTCTCTATTATATGACTCTATCTTATTTTCTTTGTACCTTTGATACCATCTGATCTCATGTTATGCATTTATTTTCATTGTCTCTCTTCTCTAGAATGTAAACACCATAAGATCTTCGATTTGTTTACTCTTGTGTACTTAGAGCCCAGAATTTGGGGGCACATAGGCAAACGCACGGGACCGTGTGATAGCTTGGGCTCTGCTGGAGGAACACAGCAAGTTGTCTGCAGATTCTGTGGTGCTGGACTAATAATAATAGTTAATCTTTACTTTTACTACATATACCAGACATTCCTCCAAGACTCACTTAATCCTGCAAACAGCCCCAGTGATGCAGGTTATGATAATTTCCATTCTAGAGATGAGGAAACAGAGAGAGGTTAAGTTTTCCCCCAGATTATACATGTAGCAAGAGATCTCTGTGCATTCACGCATGCTCTTTATGGCTCTTATTGTGAATATGCTGTGGGCAGTGTGGGTAGGAGACTTGTGAATTGGATTTGAAGAATTTCAAACAATGTGCTCCGTAAGAGAGAAGCCAGGTTGGATAGAAATCAGAGGAGTAGGTGAAGGGGGTGGACTGAGAAGACAAGAATGGAAAGATCAGTGCCTTGTGGGCGATGGAGTTTGCTCTCCTAGTGACAAAGTCTCATGACCAGATGACTGGGCGTGCTCATTAAGGGTGTTCTTCGGTTAGAAAGGAGATAGAGCAAATCAAGCCAATCCTGGGCTTGAGAAATTGTGTCTTCAGTGGTGTGCCATGCTGAGCGAGACTCCTATGGGCCCATCAGAAGATTCTTTAGGCCATTTCAGTTTCAGAAATGAGATACAGGATAACTAGGGTGACAAGTTGTCTTAGCAGCAACCTTAGACAGTCTCTGTGGCCAGTGGCAGAGCTGCTGCTCATCACTCCAGGACTTCTCACCACCCATACCCCCAGCTTTCTATCTGGGCGACTCTGCAATTCTCAGAACAAGGATCACACAGGGGTCATTCCATTCTAGTTTCTGTCTAAGCAAACCAAATTAGGTTGTGCAGAAGGGCCAGGGTCTGCCCTCTACAGCTGCCAGTGCTGACAAGCCAGGTGGCTCTGCTGTCCCTACTGGGAAACGAGGGAAGATGAGTGTCCTGCTCTGTGAGTCCTGGTGTCAGTTCCCCTTACAGAGCAAAGAGGGAAGAATCTCGGGGTCCCTAGTGCATTTCATGTGGGAAAGTCCGTTGGAGTTGATAGGGTCTAATGTACTGGGTTCTGAGTCTACAGGTTCTCGTGCATTTAGATTGCCTGACACTGGAGGGCACTATTTGGGTGTAAGTGTGGGGTACAGAGGGAGGCTGCTGCCTGTGTCAGTGTGGGTGGTAGTATTAGAATATAAAGAATTGGGAAGCCTGTTGTTGAAAGCACTGTCTCCTCTATATCTAACTAACATAGTTCCAACGGGTAGTTGTAGATGACAGCAGCAGGAGAGGGTCCCCGTGTTAGGCCTGAACCCACAAAGGAAGAGTTTTAACACTTTGTCCTGATGATGAGGACCTGGCACACTTACCTCAGTTGGTTTTCCGGAAGCTGAAACTGGCACAGGACCAGCTGGAACTGGTGTCTAGCTGTGGGAGATACAGCAAAATAGACTCCCAGTCTGAGTTCCAGGTGCAGGTGGAGGAAGGGCTTGTGTTAGACTGAGTGTGTAAAGCAGACAGGTTGGAAGAGAAGAGTTGGTCGTAGAGACTGGAAAGTTCTTGTGAGAACTTATGTAGAGAGAGAGGCGTTCATGAGGCAGCTCTGGGCCCTGGCGGCTAATGCCGAGGGCAGAGAGCCAGTACTGAAAACGGAGAGCTTGCTGTCATTTTATGACTAGCATGGGTGGTTACCAAGGGATTTTAGATAAAGGAATGAAATTTTCAGATTTGTCTTTCAATTAGATTATTCAAATGACACTAAAGAGGATGGGTCAACAGAGAGTCTTGGGCCACAGGCTGGCTGAAAGTCAGTGGCAAGAGCAGAGCTAGGAGTTGGAGGGAATGGAGGATGCAGTTAGAAATGAAAACTGTGAGGACTTAATGACTGAGTGTGGTTTGTTGGGAATGAGGGAAGAATCAAGGATGATACCTGTGTTTTGAGTGAGCTTGGCAGGTGAAGCAGCACCTCGGATAGAGTAGCGTATGCTGAGCTACACTGGATGGGGAAAACCATGCCTTAAATGTCAGCCATCCTGCATTTGAGTTACCTGTGAGTGGTCAGGATGCAAAAGGTCAATGTGAAAGGGAACCTGACCTTCAGAGAGTGGTCTGGGCTGGTTGTGCAGATTTTGCAGTGGGAGATGAAGATGTGAAATTGAAAATGATTATCTAGAGTTAATCTGTAGGAGGAGAAGAAAAGAGAAATCAAGGAGCACTGAAGTCATATCCACATATCAAGGCCCATCAGAGGAGTCCACAAAGGAAACAGTCACATTTCAAGATCTGTGTTAGATGTAAGCTTTAGTCTGAAGTCTCTTTTCTCCCTTGTGGAATGAATTCCTTCTCCTTCTCAGTTCCACCATACGTGATATCACAGAAGCATTAGACAATGCCTTGTGCTACGAGTTGCCAAGCCCATGTCCTTAGGCCTCGGCGCTCATCAGTTCCATGTCTCTAGTGTGAACTCCAGGGGCTGACACACAGTAGGCTTTCAGTGAATAGTTAGATATCACTGCATGAATTAGAAAGTGTTTATTGAGAGAACAAATGTGCCATTTCAGTAGAGAATTTGTTTCTAACCCAGATCAGAGGAAGTATGTTTACTTCTTCATTCCCTTACTCCCTCCTACCTCCCACCTCTCTACCACAGCCTTGTGAGCTGTGAATTTTGTGTTTTCTGTTTTGTCAGTTCATTTGTTTTGTTTCTTTATATTCCACATATGACTGAAACCATCCTATACTTTTCTTTTTCTTTCTGGCTTATTTCCCTTAGCGTAATCACGCCCAGTTTCATCCACTAAAGCCCAACATTTTGAGCAAACCATTGAACTCACGTTTGAAAGGGAACACTTGGATCAGCACTGTAGCTCTCTGAAGAAGCTGGCCCAGCAACTCAAATACTATGATTTCCTAAGATGGGTCAGATGTGCAGCTCACACATGGAGGGGAAGGCTCTCTCAGGAGCGTACATAGCGTGTTCTTTCTTATAGTTGCTCCAAGGAGCAAAGGGGAGGGGGCACCTTGTTGGAAGCTTCAGGAGAGGGTATTTAGATTCTATAAATACCTAGAAAAGTAAAAATAAGAGAAAGAATTCTACTTTTATGAACCGAAAACTGATGTTCTCTAGTACTGTTTTTTTGCCCAGAGGCAAAAAAAGAGAGCAAATCTTTTTCTGTAACTATTGCTATTTCCCTGCTTGCAGCAGAATTCAGGTTAGTGAAGGAGACATTTAATCTTCTGTTGTGCAGACTTGAAGACATCTTGAATAATCCAGAACCAGGAAATTGCTGCTCAGGGATTGTGTTTTCTTTTAGTCTCTATACTCATTTGACCTAAAACCAGTGCACCATTTGTTTTTAAATATAAGTGATTCACCTCCATATTTCGTTCTGCCTCTGGAATGTTTGTAGACTCAAATTTCCACTCTATATTTGTTTTCCAGGGAGGCTTACCCTGTTTATTAATACTTGGAAAGTCTAGGGCATTTTGTAGTCTAGTTCCAAGCCTCAATGTATGTGCCAGATTGTTTGGAGCAGACTCTATAGTCAAAGAAACTAGAAGCTGTCCCAAGTTCAAGTGTGCAAGAGACCCACCCTCCTAAGAGGACTGAAGTTGATGATGGAAACTGCATCCTTTTTGGCATTTTTCTACTTGACAATGTTCCATTCCAGTGCTGAGAATTAATTTTTTTTACTCCTGAACAGAGAGTCCTGCTATTAGAAAAGTTCTCATGAAGACTTTTGTGGTCCCCTGGTGGTTTTTCTCATTCCTTTCCTCCGTCCTTCACTCTCTCCCACATTTACCCTCTCATCCTGCTGCGGAAAGCCTTTGAGAAAGGAGAATTGAAAGGACAAAGCATTGATCATTAGAGGTCATGAGGCTACCCTTTGGGGTTTAATAATATGTCCTGTACTATTTTGGCTTTTAGCAAAAATCCATTTTGCCTCATTATGAACAATGTTTTCCTTTAGCCTTTCGCTTCTGAGATTATTTCAGAGGAAATTAGATCTATAGATTTGTCTCATCTGCCCATATCTCACTCAATAACTATTAGAGTTATTAAATATCTTGAACCAGGAAGTTGCATTTTGCCAGCATTAAATGCAACTTGAAATTGTAAACTTCAGTTTGGAGAAAAATCACTACATTTGAGTGGATGGAGAGGCTTGCCAAAAATGCCCTTTTCTGTCTGTCTCATGGTAAGGACTGTTTTAGGATTTGCAATTTATAGCAGAGTGGTCTGGAGCTGGAGCGGACACTGGAGATGACAGGCCCTCGAACATGGTCCTCAGTGTCAGGTAAAAGTTGAGTATGGATCAGTGTCTTTCTGTTTTAGTTCCTTGAAGGATAAATGTCCTCGATGTCGAATTCCGTAAAGCCAGCACTTGCACACTCAACACTTGAGTTGTTCCTGAAGTGTTCACGTCTACAGCTCTGCAAATCCCTGTCTGGTGTGACCCAGAGCAGCGGCCATGCTTGCTACTCATCATTTCCCACCCCATCGACCTGAGTCTGCCTGGTAATGTAAGTGCGGGGTTTAATCTTACCTCCCCCAACACACAAAGTATGCTAGAGCCAAAGAAGAAATCAGAGTCCAAGTCAGGGCTCAGTTGTTGCGAGTGAGATGAAATGAGTTAATATATGCAAAGGACTTGGAATAGTGTCTTTCACATAATAACATATCCAATCTTAGTTGCTGAAAAATGAAAGAACAAGGTCACTTCGCTAATATGGGTCCAGATGCAGGTGATGCCTCTGAGAGCAACTGTCTCTGTCTCAGTGATGCTGATGAGAACCATGAGCACCAGCACAGTTCCTCCAGAGCACTGTCTTGGTGTCAATAGATCCTGCCTTCTAGCATCCTCATTGGTCTATTTACCTTACTCTATTCACAACATCTAACAAATGGAAACTTAAGTGCCCAACATCAGATGGATGGATCAAGAAGATGTGGTGCATATACACAATGGAATACTACATAGCCCTTAGAAGAGATGAAACCCTGTCATGTGAATCAACATGGTTGGAACTAGGGGGAATTATGCTCAGTGAAACAAGTCAAAAGAAGAAAGATAGATACCAGATGACCTCACTCACAGGTGGTGAATAGATAAAGTAAAGGAACAGACGAAACAAAAGCAACTCTTGGACACTTGCAATAGAACTGAGGTTGCCAGTAGGGAATGGCGTGGGGGTAGGAGTAAGTGAGGGTGGGGTCCAATGGACAGTGGTGAAAAACTCTGTATTTGGTAGAGGGGAGGGTGTATTGGCATATATTTGAGGAATGGGGCACTTATACATATGGGGAACCCACACAAATGAGTTTAATTTGTAAAACAAAGTGACCTCAATAAATTACTAATTACAAATGTGAGTCCTTTCCTTCTGATAGCAAATCAACTTATGTCCGTATCGTAGTGTTGTTGTTTGAAGATCTACTTTGATGATATCTGGAGCATTTCTACTGTTCTCACAACATATGTTTACTGTGCTTTAAATTCATCATGCAGTAATAACATGGAAGGCTGCAGTCTTTCATTTTACGCACGTCGTCATTTGTATTCTTATTGCCTCTAATATCACTGTGCTCCTAAATAACATCACACAGATGCAGCCCAGCTCGGTGGGTGGAGTGCAGACTCTGAGGCCAGGCTTCCTGGGTTTAATCTTGACTCTAGTATGTCCTAGGTGTATGGAGTTGGGAAGTTTCTTTAAGCTCTCTTGACCTTCATCTCTTTTTCTGTAAAATGGACATTTTATAGAACCAGCCACAGAGAGTTTTCATGAGTGAGATTAAATGAGTTAATACATGCAGTAGTATGGGAATAGTGTCGTTCACACATTAATATATCCCGTCTTAGTTATTGAAAAATGAAAGAGCAGGGTCTCTTCATCAATCAGGCATTTGTCTTGGCACTGACCTGTCCATTAAGACTTAGGAAAATATATGTAAAACTTTTTAAGAGGTTGGGTATAAACTTTCATACAGTTAAATGCCTCTTAGCTTAATAAGATATAAACTCATCTTGATGATGATAGTCAGTAGTTTATTGAGCACTTTTGATGCACCAAACCCATCCTAAATATTATATATAATTGTATTTATTCTTCATAAATCCATAAGATGGGAGGTTAACCTCTATTTTACATTCGAGGAAGCTGCAATTCAACAATTTGGAGCTGGGTTTCCTCCGAGATCTCTCTGTCCAGAGCCTGAACTACTAACCATTACTATAAACTGCCTCTTTTACAGCAATGCAATGATTCTCCTCCAACGCAGAAGACTGAGGGCATGGGACTATTTGAGAGATGTTAGATCTTGAGCAAGCTATTCAACCTTCCTAAAGTTCGGCGTTTTCTTCCATAAACTAAAGATGGCAATTACTGCACAGCTTGTTTTGAGAGACACAAAACATAGTAGAGTCTATAAGACAGCAGGAGCAGATAGAACCAACCCGACTTGCCAGAGAAATCAGAAATGATGCAGACTCCATTTTGCATACTTGTTTAACACAGATGATGAAGAAGGGACAAATCGTTCTGAGATCTTTCTGTGTTTCTCTTTATTATGGAACCAGGGCTCAATCACCCCAATCAATGCGATTTGGGGAATGATTTTTGTCCACACTGAGTGTTCAGGTTACTCTTGACCTGCATGGTTAGCTCAGTCTGGAAGGCTGCATCATACCACTTAGACTCATTTGTGATCTTTTTCTGTAGTATTTACTTTTAAGTAGATTTTTATTGAGGTAATATTGGTTTGTTGCACTCTATAAGTTTCAGGCATACCACACTGCAATTCTGCATCAGTAAACACTAAATCATGCTCACCAGCAAAGTCTAGTTTCATTCACTACCATAGATTTCACCCCCTTTACCCATTTCATCACCCTCCTCCCCAGCCCCTTCCCCTCTTGTACCACCAATTGTTTTCTGTATCTAAGTATTTGTTTTGGTTGTTCATTTGCTTTGTTTCTTTATATTCTACATATGCATGAAATCATACGGTATTTGTCTTTCTCCTTGTGACTTATTTTTCACTTAGCATATTATGCTTTAGGTCCATCCATGTTTTTGTAAATGGCGAGATAGCCTTTATATCGATGAATAATATTTCATCACACATATATCTCTGCCTCTCTCTTTGTATATCTATATCTATCTTTCTTATCCATTCATCTCTCTGGATACTTAGATTGTTTCTATAGCTTGACAATTGTAAATAACCCTGTAGTCAACAGAAGAGTGCATATATAGTTTGGTATTAGTATTTTTGTATTCTTTGGATAAATACCCAGAGCTGGGACAGCCAGGTCATATGGTATTTTTATTCTCAACTTTTGGAGACATTTTCATACCGCTTTCCATAGTGGCTACACCAGTTTACAGTCCCACCAACAGTGTAGGATTCTCTGCCTTTCTTAATGCCAAGGGTTTTTTGACAGATTTCAGTTCTTTCTAATAGACATTGCAAAATGCTGACACATCTCTGTCTTTCTAATAGAGTATTTTGTTTTCTTCTGAGGTTAGGCAAGAAATTATTTTTGGGGAATCTGACTTTTGCAGGCTGTTATTATGGGTGGTGGTGATGGAAGGCGGTGTATTGAATCCTTTTTGTCCCTTCTTGGTCAGAATGGAACTTCGACTGGATGTGAAATGCTATAACTCTTTGAGTGTCACCCCATTAACGAGCTTCCTAAAAGCAGCAGGTAGGCAGGTGCCCAGAGGTGTTACTGCTGAGTCACTCCAAGCTCAAGTCCATGTATCCTTATAGATCTGTTCCCCTTCTTTAGCACTTCATCTTTGGAGCATGTTGTGGTTTCAGGAGCAGAGTTCAGCACAATTTTAGTCTATGTGTTGACAGTAAACAGGCTGTGATGGAGACTGAAACTTGAGCTCCATCTTTGGAATTATGGTAGTTAAAACAGTGTGACTTGGGCATGCCCTGTGGCTCAGTGGCTGAGAGAGCTGGAATGTGGACCATGTAAAGCCCAGGGACCTGGGTTCGCAACCCAGGACCAGGGAAGAAAAAACAAAATAAAGAAGTAAAGATGCTTCTGACCTTCCTTCCTTCCTTCCTTCCTTCCTTCCTTCCTTCCTTCCTTCCTTCCTTCCTCCCTGCCTCCCTCCCTCCCTTATTTCCTTCCATTCCTCCCTTAAAACAAAACAACACAACCTAGAGCAACTCTTTTATGTGTCTGTGGCAGTGATGGGTGCTTTTCACCAGATATTTATCTCTCCCACCCTTCCTGACTCCATTATGTTTGGATCGGGCCACGTCACTAGTTCTGGACAGCAGGTCGTGATGGGAAGTGCACCCCATCTGGCTGGAGTGCTGATTCGTAGTGCCGGCCTCTCCACCAATCTCTCTTCCTTCTGCCACAGTTCGGTCAGCAGTCCCAATGGTCAGCCTGGCTTCCAGAAAGCCTCAGCCAACCTTTTCTCAACAGACAGCTTGGCTTAGAAATAAAATGGTTATTTCGACAAGTGAGACATTTCTTCTGTGCCTGCAGTGTGTCCTCTGTTCTGACTAATGCTGCCAGCTTAACAGGACGTGCACTTTCAGTGAGTAGCTGATGTTTGAGGACACTCATTTTCTGTTTTGCCTTTGTCACAAAGTCTATCTGCCATCTGAGAAAGTGAAGTCCCTTACTAATGAATGCCTGGGTGGCAATCAAACTTGCTTAGTAGCTTCAAGTCTAGGTGGTTTAAAAAATTCCTTTACAAAGGATCCCCTCTATCTCCTTGTCCTGTGCTTATTGTTTGCCTGGCACCTGGCAGCCACTCAGCGAATGTGTGTTGAATTAATTGGTACATATATCCATTCATTGGGAAAACATTTTTCCATCAATATTACCGAAGTATTTTAACTGTCTCTGAATTTGCTGTTGCCCTTTATGATTTTAGTTTTTCAACCCTGAGTTATACTGTTTTCCATTTTTGGGGCTTCCCCAGTGAGAGATAGCCCCCAAATCGTGTATCAGTAGCCACAGCGCCCCCATGGGGTTGGGGACCCTGCTCTGCTTGTTCTGAGCTCAGCAAACCCACGAAATGGAGGCAAATTTTACCCAAGAGAGCAGTAGACCCTTTGCTCCTGCATCATTTTGGCTAAAGCCATAGAATGCCAATTGCCTCTGTCCCCCACCCCCAACCTCCTTTTAAAATTGATGTGGTTTTAATGAAACAAAGACTTCTCTGACCCCAGAGACATTCCCTGTCTTAAAGACCTGAGAATCTATTGTTATTAAGTGCAGAGAGGGAGAGGGACAGGGTTAGGACAGCCTGACTTCAACCTGTACCCAGGGACAAAAGATCCGTCTTTGTAACACTAGGCACAGCTCCTGCCTAATGCGAACTAAGTCTGGAAGCAGCTCCTTCTCTCCGTCCCTCCTGACCTCACTCAGATGGGGCTCTCCAGTCTGTTGCTTATGCTGTCAGATGAGAACAGATTCTGAGACAGCACTAAGTATCAAGCAATTATTATCTTTATTCATGCTATTTCAGCAGCCTTGTTCCCAATTTCACTCCACTCCACTTGCTACCTGACATCCTTTAAAATTAAATCTGATCTTTCATTTCCCTGTTTCTAAAGCTCTCTTGCCTCCACTGCCTAGGGGAGAAAAAACCCCAAATCCTGAGCTCTTCATACCCTTGGCACGGTTCTCACCCACATAGGAATCAGCAAGGGGGCGTGTCAAGCTCTTTGTGCCCAAACTCTTTTTCCCAAGAGATTGTGCTCTGCTTGTGGCTGATGGTGAAGGGAGATGGAAACTCATTCCTGGGGTGGGGTATGCAGGTTGAAAAGCTCCACAGGTGATTCTGAGATCCCACCTTCCTCATCTAGGCCTCACCGCCTCCCCTGAGAGAACCACTGCCCACGCTGGGCAGTGGCTTCCAGCCACGCCAGGCTTCGAGCCTCCCTCATTCGTTGTGCTCGCTCATGCTCCCCTGCTTTGCTCGTGCGCCTGCTTGTCCTTTTATGTCCCTTTCCCCTTTTCTGCTGGGGTCCATGTTTTTTAAAGATTTACACGTTTGCAGGTCAGTTTGTAGGCTGTTTCTGGCATTCCCAAATGATTGTCTTTCTCCTCCCGTGCCACTTTGCATTGACCTGCATTATTGTACTTGTCATATAGAAGCTCATTATTTGTGCCTGCAACTCCCTAGAGAGGAGGAGAGTGCCTCGTTCTGTGATCTTCTACCAGGTTTCAACTGTGTGTTGCTGCATAGCAGGCACTAAATGAGAGACGATTCTCTCCGAAGTTTGGGCTTTGGGGGGTCTCACCTCCTAGTTTCCATGTAACAATTAAATGAGACAGAATACAAGGTACTTAGCTCCCTGCCCGACTCTAGCAAGTACTCGATAAATGGCACTTACCATTTTCATGAAATAAGTGCTTAGCGATTAGTCAGTATCTCTACTTACCTCATTCATATGCTGAACTATTTACACTTTGAGATTTACCCCAGGATGCCTATGTGTCTTATCCAGATAATTTATCATTGGAAGCATTTCTTGAGCGGGTTTATATTCTTTGGAGAATATATATCCCATGGTTCTTACTCTCAGGGAGATTGCAGCCAAACATCTCCATCTCTCCATTGGCCACATGAAGGCATTTCAAGAACAATGAGACATTCATAGGCTGAGAGCTTCGCTGTTGGGTCAGTATGTGCTGTGAGAATGAGAAGGGTGTCAGGGGTCCAAGAGATGAGATGTACCTTTCGCAGGAGCAACATTCACATATACACACTCACATTCACCACTTAAGGAAACATGGTGGCTAGAAGGTGTCTAACTTGATGAGTGGAGGTGTGGATGTGGTCCTGGGGACAGGTAGGTGGGCTGAGCCTGGGTGGGTACCAGTGCCAGGGCTGTGCTACTCAAATCGTGTTTATGGGGGCACACTCATGTGACTCAGGTGACTGGGACAGCTGGGGTGTGGACCGTACAAAGGCCAAGGACATGGATTTGTGACCCAGGGTGTGGTGGTCGGGGCAAAATAAAAAAAATGAATTAAAATGCTCCTTCCGTCCTTCCTTCCTTCCTTCCTTCTTTCCTTCCTTCCTCCTCTTCCTCCCTCCCTCCCTCCCTTTCTCCTTTCTTCTCTTGTAAAAGAACATGTTCATGTCTGGCAGTAATGCATCGCCTGAGAGTCTGCCAGAAATACAGACTCTCTGGCTGGCCCAGACCTGCCTAACTAGAATCTCATTTTAGAAGGGTCTCCAGATCATTCCTGAGCTCATGAAAGTTTGCAAAGCGCTGCCTGGAGGCTGCTGGGGACTTCAGTGGTGACTGGCAGAGGGCTCTTCTCCCACAGACAGCATCGTTACAGGGGTTCATAAGTCCTTTCACGTCCAATGTAGTCTGAAAATTGCATAAAATACATAACTCATGCATAAATATAGTATGTCTTTGTTCCAAGTGTACCTAGATGATATATGACAAAAACCAAAATTCATTTGGAAGTATTACAGATTCCTAGTAGCTTTTCATTATTATGTATCTTTTTCATCCAAACCTAAAAGAAAACAGCTTTTGGGTGAAGGCTTTAGAAACATTTTGTATTTAAAAAATGCCCTTGTATTTGGAAAGCTCTTTGAAGCAACAGATACACCTTTTTGTACCACCTGATGGTACAAAATTTTGGGTCTTCAGGGGTAGACTTGGGAATCACAAGTGAAATACATTTCCTCTTTAAACAGAACCAATCATCTAACACATGACAGGCTGTTCCAGTGGCCCAGGGACCAAGGGTTTGGCACAGTCCTTACATTTGTGCCTTTTACTACATGAGTGTCTTATTTCTGCTCAGAACTAACCTGGTCTTCTTCCTTCCCTTGTCCCTTTGCTGGTCAGACTGGTGTGATGACTGGTGAGTAGCGATGGAAGTAGAGCCCTGTAGGACTTTATATCATCCCTATTTCACTTGTTGGTGCTGGCTGGGTTACTGGCTTGGACAGTGTCATTCATCATGGAAAGGACGGTGGGCAAGAAGCCTGGCCCATTTAGTCACCTCAGTTCTGCGCCCAGATGCAGAAGTTCAGTGTCTGGTTCCTCCCAGTCTGTTTGAGCATAGTGTAGCTGGGGCTGATGTGACTCCTGACTCCAGCACTCTGGACTGGTTCCCTGTCATGTCTCAGACTCAGTTTCTTTATTTGCAAACTGGGGCATAACAACTCCTGCCTCAGAGAGTTTTTCTTAGAATGACCTGCCTGCTGGGAGTCGTTCGGCATCTACTCACCACCAGGGAGAGCCCCCACTGTTGCCGTCTCCATTTATCGTGTCTCCGGTCTTCTAAAGCCACCATTTCACCTGTGGTTCAGGTAGGGACCTTCATGGGGTAAATCAGCATGGTAAAGAAGGGTAGACAAAAAAGGCTGCACAATTGTCTGTGTTCTTGAGCGATGCATCACAGGCGAGCAGAGGAGATGCAATGAGTGCCCTTTCCCCTCTCTCTTCCTGAAGCACTGCCTCATGGTCACTTAGCCTCAGACATCCTTTTCTCATGCTTTGTTTGATCCACTCCAACTCAAGGCCATAGTGGTGACATCGGCTGTTGTGACCTGTGCAGATTCACCTCAGTTCCTTCACTTTTGTTGGCCTCAGTTTCCTGATCTTTGAAATGAGAGCGGACCGTTGTGATCACTAAAGTGTTCCCACTTCTAAGAGATCATGCCCATCCATGAGCAAGGGAATTGACGTTAGGATGGGGAGCCTTCAAAGGAGAAACCCTGGGGCTGGGTGCAGAGAGATGTGAATCATTTCAGGTTTAGAGTTCACAACGGTGGATGACAGGCTTCTGTGCTCATCTGCTGGCTTGCATGCATACACCCTGCCCTTGTTTGGCCTTGAAGAATGTGGTTTTTTCCATTGTTTCTAGTGGGGAAACACTATGTTGTCACCAGCCATTGTGTCCCATGTGCTTGGGAAACCAGCCACTACTGTGTGTTTTTGGCCCTGTGAACAGGAAGCTTTCCAGCCAGCAGGTTCCCTCAGCCATTCCTGATGACCCCAGGTGGCTCCTCTCTGGCCAGAGACCTGTTCTCCCCACCTTCCTGGACGCCGCGGGGGACTGCGAGCCTTTGTGCACCGCTCCCTTCCTCCCAGAAACGACAGTGATGATTGGCAGGCAGGTGAGCAGAAACGCTGTCACACTCAATAGAGATGTCAGACCCGATGTGAGTCAGTGTTCGCTTCCCCCAAGCACAGCTGAGAGACAAAGAAGCGGATTTACTGGAGATGTACACAAAGCAGAACCTATTATGCTAAAAAACATAAATAAAGTGAGGGAAAAGGCATACAGAGTAAAATTATCTTTTTAAAACATCTCAGCAAAATAGCGCTCAATACACAGGCGTACAATAGGCGAGTCATCCATGTGTGTCAACCTGGAGTTTTTAATGACAGGGATGTATAAACAAGCGGGTAATATACAGCCCAGCTGCTTCTGGGGTTTTTATTAACTTCCTTTGAGAAGGAGTTGGTGGAAACACAGCTGAAAACATAGACTCAGAAAATGAGTAATTGAAGTTGAACATAGAAAAGGAGACTGGATGAAGATTTAGGAAGAATATCCATTCAATTCCATAAGCATACAAAGTAAGATTAGACCAGACAGAGAGAATTTTTACTCTACTATTAAAGGAGACATTCTTTTCCACTTTTTTGGTGGATTGGCAGCTATGCTGTGAATGCATTTTTTTTTTTTTTTTTTAAATTCAGGCTTATTTATGAAAAGGAAACAATTCCATTTCTTCCCCTTCTCCATGTCCACCCAACTCCTCATCCAGGAGAAGTTCCTCCAGCTGGTATGGGTGTTAAATGTCCAGCATACAAGCATCAGACACAGTTCAACATTTAGATTTTTTCTTCCCTACTTTTGTTCTAACAGAGGATTTATAATAGCAAATACAGTTTTATTTGTGTTAAGTGGTTGTGCAGGTGGCCAGAGAGACGTGCTAAAAGAATGGATTGGGTGAAGGACTTCTCTTCAGTGAGATAAGAGGGCAGAGAGCCAATAATTTAATCTTATTAAAGCAGAGGACACTAATCTTTATTTCTATGTCTAGAACATTCTGATGCTTTTTTTTTTTTCTTATAGGATCTGTTTATAATAACTGTCGAATGGTCATTTTCTTCATTTTCCTGAATTGGAGACTGACATTTAGAGAGATTTTGTAAGTTCACTTATTCAGAAGGCAGGGGAGAGAGAAGAGGAATGTCAAGGGTCAAAGCCAATGTCTCACTGTTCGCTTTTTTGACAATACCTACTGTATGACAGGCATTTTGCTAGGAACTGGAGATGTGAAAAAGAACCAAGGACTTAGTGTTGAGTGTTTCACAAAGCATTTATTGAGTGCTTGCTGTTTGTCAGGCACTCTTACAAAGGAGTCATTTCAGTTGAGGCTCTGAGTAAATAATTGTGCAGTGAAGACCTGCTTATTAGCCTGCTTTTCAGACAATGACAAACACAGGCTGGGATTACCTGACACGGTGGTACAGAACAGTGAGTGAGGTAAGAACTAGAATCTGGCCCAGGTCTGCCTCTCCCTCCAAGCCTTGCTCTTTCTCAATATACATTTAATGCTTATTATGTTCTCTAAGATATTTGATACGGACTTAATATGTTACATCTACAGAATTATTTATATTTTAGTAGACGATCCTGGTGGTGAAACTGCATTTGTGTCAGAAATTCCGAAGTAAGTGGGGGAAATAATTGTGCTTGGGGAACAATTTCAATAGTCTTCGAAATGACTATGTTCAATTAATGTCTGTAAGTGTAAGAAGCGGGTTATCTTAGTTGGCAGACAACACTGAGTAAAATAACATCAACAATATTGTACAAATAAACTTCCAGTGATGTCAACAGTATACAGAGCTTCTCAAAAACCCTTGAACCCAGTGTGAGTGGAATCCTCTGAGGATCTATTTTATACACTCACTGATATTGGAATCATAAAATAGAGCTCTGATCTTATTGCTGGCTTGCGTGAAAACCAGTATCTGGCTGTAACAAAAATCTGTCCTGCACTATGCTCTGAATTTCATTTTCTCCTCTGTATGCCCCTCTCTCAGCTGGGACCCCTCTATCCTTCTTTTTCTCTTCCAATTTAGAAACATTTTCAATACCACTAAGTTTCCATGATGTCTTGGCTGATCTTTCTTTCTTACCAGTGACCCGAGCTGCCTTTTCTTGGGACTCCTGTTTGTAGGGTTGGTATTTAACTAGTGATTCTTGATTCTATTTTGATTTGCCTTCTATTAATTACTTTTAGTAAGCACTGGTTTTTTACCTCCTAAATTATATATTTCTCGAAGGTTTGCTTCACCTTTTTGCATTTTTTGTTATTTTTTTAAAGCAAATATGCAGGCAGGAATGAAGGTGAGTAGGCAAGCAGACAGGAAGAGAGAGGAGGAAGAAGCATTTTATTTGTATTTAGTTGTTCACATTGGCTAGTCCCCTTGGACCTGGATACAAACCCGGTTTCTTGGGATGGATGTGGACTGTGCTCCTCCAGAGGTGACTGACCTAACTGCTACTTCACCATGGCATGCCCTTCATCTCCTTTTATTATTGGGAACATTTAGGATGAGCTTTACAAGTTATGTTAATGTGTATCAGTAGATTAGTCAAATGAACTCAGATTAACAAAGTCCGGAGTAAAATGTACAGTTAGAACAGCCAGACATCTGGCTTTCCCTGGTTCAGAGGATAAAGTTCCTTCCTTCCAGGAAAGGAGTTGGAGGAGAGTGGCAAGTAGGAGTGGAAGGCTCCTCTGTAGTTGGTACTGAGAGGAGATCTCTCTGGAACACTGGCACATGTCTCCACCAACCACCTTCACCCTTCTTGGGGCAGAGTATCTCCTTACCAGGCAGGAACTTCGACAAACCAGTAAGCGAATTCCAGACCCCCGAAATCCATGGCCCTGTTGATGAAGCACACGTGGTTGCGAGCGCAGCTGCGGCATCGCGACTGGAGGGTTATGATTTCGGATGTGAAAGCAGCAGAAACAGAGGATTCAAGTATTCAGCAAGAGGGAGAAATGCATTCATTTTAGATCTGGGTCTGAGTTCTTCCCCGATGCACATTTTTGCATAGTTTGCAGGTAGCCCCAGGAGCACAAAGCTAAAGTTAAAGAGAACAGGGGCTCGTGGTTCTTCTGGATCATGATTTTCCCAGCTACAAATCCATATTTATTCCTTTCAGGTCTTTTCCTAACCCTCACTCTCCTGCTCCCACCTGAGCGTGTACATACTTAGGCTTGTAAACACAGTCCTTTCTTTGCCGTTTGGGATTAGGGATAGTGTACATCATCAAAGGGATGATCTGCATCCTGATTCAGTGGATCTTCAGTGAGGACTTGAATCAGGGCGTGTAGAGAGGTGGCAGTGCTGCTCACTCTACAGTCAGATTTACTCTCTGTTACTAGACTCAACCGGCCTGTTCCTTTGGTGAGCGTCAGACAAAAGACACTGACCAAGAATCTTTTAACAGGGAAAGGTTTATTACTTGCAACAAGTTGGGAGACAGAGAGATAGTTCTCAAAGCACTGCCTCCTTGTGGAGACCTTATAGGAACTGGGTTGAGGAAGTAAATGGTGATTGGTCTGATTGGTCTCTGGCTATAGGGTGGGTCATGAGAAACTGACTAATGATTGGTCTCAGGCACGGGCGTATCATGAGAAACTGAGTGGTGATTGGTCTCAGGCCATGGGGGTGTCATGAGAAACTGAGTGGTGATTGGCTCTAAGCCGTTAGGATGGGTCAGAGTCATCTTAGATCACATCTGTTCTGCACAAACTTGGGCCATGGGGTGGCCCATAACCTGTTTTGTACATTGTTCAGGGTCACTTTCGGGTAAGAGGAAGAAAAACTCCCTAAAGGACAGGTTAGTGTTTTTCATTATACTTTCAGGACTGTCCTACTAACACATTTTGTGATTGATGGAACTTAGAACTTAAGTCTATAGTATGACTTTAATAAAATCATGTGATTGGGAACTGAGGGCCAAGGCCTTCTGATCTTAGGTCTAGCAGTCTACTATTTTGGTTGTTTGTTTTTGCTATGTACTTAATAGCTATAATATGTACAGGATACTGTTTTTACTTTTGTGGTGTGTAGTTCCCAATGCTTCTTTCAACATTTACATATCCATAGAGGCTCATGAGATTCAGAAAAAAAAGGTCCCATTTTCAACTCTAGGGAGTAGGAAGATAAACAAGTCCAGGTGGGACTGGGAGAAGTGGTGATTTACTTTGTTTTCTTGTCATTCATCCACCCTTCTGCCATCTTTCTTTTTCTTCCTCTTTTCTCCCTCTCCCTTCCTCCCTGCGGCCCCCCCCCCCCATTTCTTTGTTCATGTTTGCCTACTTTCTTGACTTTCTAGCCCATTTAAGTGCTGACTGGTAAATGCTTCTTTACCTTATCCATGAGTCATGCTTTATCAAAAGTTTTCCAGGCTCCTGAAGGAAAATGACAAATCAGTGGATAAGAGGGATCTAAGGAGAAGTACAAGATTTCATTGGATAGTAGAAGAAACACGTGGCAAAACGAAAATTTGCACAGAGCACTGACAGTTGTGCTACAGAAAGGGCATCAGCACTTGGATCGCTGCTGAGCAGGATGCAGTTTAAATGAAATCCCAAGAATCAAAGAATGTCGTCTAAGGTGAGGCAGAAATTCTTTGCTCCAAGTTTAACAAAATTCTTGCTCTAAAGTCTGTTGGAGTTGTTAACCACTAGACTCCACTGAGTAAATAGTTACTGAGGACTACTCAGCAAATTCTAGCTTAGGCATCCTGAGCATAGAATGGGAGCAGAGAATCTAAAAATAATATGAGATTATCAAGGAATATGCAATCCAGAAATAACACTTGAGTAGCTAAAGCTTTGGAGCCAGGAAACCTAAGCTGAAGTGCTGTTTTGCCAGTCTTGCTGGGGTCTCGTTTTACACCTGTTAAAAATGAACATCAAACTAGCTTCTCCTTTCCTGGAACCAGTGAGAAGCCACCTGGATAGTGTCTCACATCAACTTACTCTAAAGACGTAGTAGACATTTGCCAGTTCTGTTGATCAACAAGCTTGCTCCCGAAGCAGCCACATTCTAAAATGGGGAAGCTGGGATCCTCATGTTTATTTCGCGTTCTCCTTATAAAGGTCTTTGAATTAGCACACCCTGTGTCCCAAGCATTAAGTCTGCAGCTCCAGTGTAATCCTCTTCAAGTTCAAGGAACTGAGTTTGTCACCTGGAATGGGGGTGGAGGTGGAGAGACACAACCAAGGTCAACAACTAAGTAAATAAAGTGCTTCTTTCTCTCTCTGCCTGCCTGCCTACTTGCCTTCATTCCTATCTGCTTCCTTCTTTAAAAAAAACAATGCTGTAACAATTTTTTAAAGAGTTTTTTGAATTCTTTACCTAAACTGGTGTGTGCAGCATTCCTGTTACCACTGATTCTTTCTACTTTATTCCCAATGTTCATCCGGAGATACACATACAGAAGAATGGAACTAGGTGACTTCTAATGCCACTGAATACTTAGTATGGAGCTTATCATCACAGAGGGAAATTTCAAAAAGCGAAAGTACGTGGCTCACAATGAGTTAAAAAGCTAGTTAGAGCCAAAAGGTGCAAATGGTGGAGTGGCAGACAATACGATGTTGTATGGGAGGTATTGGAGCACATCTCTCATTTGCTCCTTTTTTTCAAGCGTTCCTTTGACTGATGGATGGACAGGCTGATTGCCTTACTAGTCGAGCATTCTTTTGACTGACGGATAGACAAGCTCCTGTGTGTTCTGGCTTTAATTCTTGGAATTTCAGAAATATATTTTTAATCCTTTTTATTTAGAAGAGCAGGTGATTGACTTCTTAACCAGTTTAGCCAAAAATGGATGAACTATAATGTCAAAATAATACCTTTTAAAGGAATAACTTCTAGGCAGAATAACTGAACTCGATATGCTCTTATGAGGAATTGGACTGATTTTTTTTTATAATACCTTTGTTGAGATACAATTTACATACCATAAAATCCAGTCTTTTAAAGTGTGCACTTCAGTAGACTTTAGTATTTTCACAAAGTTGAACAATCATCGGCATTATCTATTTTTACAACATTCTAGTCATCCCCCCAGAGAGACTCTGTGCCCATTAGTAATCACTCTAATTTCCCTGTTCCCCCGAAATCCTTTGCAAGCATTAATCTACTTTCTTTCTATGTATTTGTGTTTGCCTATTATGGATTTTTCAAATAAATGCAAATACACAATATGTAATTTTTGGTGGCTTCCTTCCCCCCTCCCTCCCTCCCTTCCTTCCTCCATTCCTCCCTTCCTTCCTCCGTTCCTCCTTCCCTCCCTCCCTCCCTCCCCCTATTGATTCTGTTTCTTTAGAGAGCTCTGGTTAATGCACAGGGCAGTACTGGCCACATAGAATAGTTGAAAAGATGTTCTTACTCGTCTAGTTTTTGAAAGTGTGGTGTTAATTCTTCTTTAAATGTTTGATAGATTTCACCAATGAAACCATCTGACCTTGGAAGTCTTCTTTGTGAAAAGTTTTAAATTACTAATTCATTCTCTTTACTTCTTATAGATCTGTTTAAATGTTCTGTTTTTTCTTGAGTCAGTTTCAGTGTTTTCTTTCTAGGAATTTTTCTGTTTCATTTAGGTTGTCTAATTATTTGGCATAGAATTGTTTATAGCACTCTCATGTTTCTGTAAGGTTACTGGTGATGTGCTTTTATTCTTGCTCCTATCAATGTTCTTTTTTTCTTAGTCAACATAACTGAGGGTTTTCAATTTTATTCATTTCTGCTTTAAACTTTATTATTTACTTCCTTCTTCTTGTTTTGGGTTAGTTTGTTCTACTGGCTCCTAAAGGTGGGAGAATAGTTATTGATTTGAGATCTTTATATACTTTGTTCTCTATTCTCTACTTTTGCAATTTTTGTGTTAAATGTATATTTGTTAATGTACCATTTTAATTACCTTCTCCTTTTAATTACATATTTTAGAGGTTCTTTTTTTCTAAGTGGTTTCTATGGTGATTCATCTGACATTTCTTTTAAAACTCTAGTTCATATTCAGTCTAGCTTAATTTTAATTTCTGATTTCAAAATTTTGTTCCTAGATAGTTCTGCTCCCTATCACTTTCTTTGTGCTGTTAGTACCATATAAGTCACCTCTTCATGCATTATCATCATGCCAACACCATCTTAGAATTATTTGTTTATGCAGTTGTCATTTAAATCTAATAGAAACAAGAATTACTAACAAGTATTTACTAAGACTGTCTTTTATATTTATCTATCTATATTTGTTACTTTTGCTATTGATCTTTATTTCTTCATAGGTATTCAAGTTATTGTATAATGTCCTTTAGCCAGAGAACTCCCTTTAGAATTTCTTATGGGGCAAGTCTGCTTGTGATGGGTTCACTCCGTATATGGTTTTCTGAAAATATCTTAATTTCTTCTTTTATTTGAAGGATTTTTTTTGGATTGGGTGTTCTTATTGACAATCTTACTCTATCAACTCTTTTAATAACATGTCATCTGATTGGCTTCTGACCATGTTTTCTGATGAGAAATCAGGATTTAATGCAATGGAGGATTGCTTGCAAGTGATGAGTTGTAATTAATGTTTCATTTGCCCATTATCAAGATTCTTCTTCTTTTGGCATTTGACAGTTGAACTATGGTGTACATAGATGTGGATCTTTGAGTTTGTCCTTCTGGAGTTTATTGAGCTTCCTGAATGTGGAGGTGACTATTTTCTATCCTCTGGGAATTTTACAGTATTAATTCTTCAACTATTTTCTCTTCGCTTCTCTCTCCTCTCCCTCTGGTATCCTGATTTTGTGCAGTTGTTTATGCTGTCCATGTCCCACAGGTCTGTAAGCTTTGCTTACTTTTCTTCATTATTTTCTCATTCTGTGTCTGAAATTGGATAATTTCAACTGACCTGTCTTCAGGTTTGTTAATTCTCTCTTCTTTCATTCATGTTCCTTTGATTCCCTCTAGTAAATTTTTTATTTATATGATTCTGTTTTGGAACTCTAAAATTTAGTGTGACTTTAAAAAAAAAATTTCAATCTCTGTTGATATTTTTATTAGGTAAAACGTCATTCTCATATTTCCCTTTAATTCTCTAGCCTAGAAATCTTTACTTCTTTGAATCAGTATAGCTTTGTAAAGTAAGTCCAACATCTGGGCTTTCCCTGGGACAGTTTTTATTGACTTTCCTCCCCCTGTTTATGGGCTACACTTTCTGATTTCATTACATGTCCCATTTTCTTGGTTGCTGAAAACTGCACTTTCAATTGGGGTGTCTCTGGAAGTCAAATTATCTGAATTCCCTCCCCTAAGCTTTACTGCTGTTTCTGCTGTCGTAGTAGTAATTGCTGCTCTTAGTGCTCTTTAGTGCCTTTATTAATTTTGTAAAGTCTTTCCTGGGTTTGCAGTATGCAACATTTAATATCTCTGCTTAGTTAACTTGGAGACCAGCTAATGATTGAGCAAATGTTTCCTTAAATTCCTTCAACTCTAAATCTCCCATTCTTGTCTGCAGGTAGACAAGTGTGACTGGGGGATTACTTTAGTGCTTCTGCAGTTTACAACTCTGCCTTAGCTGTCTCCTTCTGCTTGTCGAGCATAGGGGAGAGATGAGGGTCATCTTAGTTCTTTCTTGAGAATATGTACAGCTCTGCACAGATACATAGCTTTCTAGATCTCCAGGTGGTGTGAGAGCTTTTCAAAGCCCCCTGTGGATATCTCATTCCCCAGATACTTATTTTACATTTTTGATCTGCTTCTTGTTTGTGCAATTGGTATCACCACCTCAAACAGCTGTGATAGTAAATAATTCCTGAATTGTTTTTGGAAAATCACTCTGGGGATTGAGATTTCCTCACTTAATATCTGAGTTAGGTCAAATAGAGCTATGTCCCTGTGAATAGGATGTTTCCAAGGAGCTACCAGACAATGCTGATAATTACCTGAGGATGGGTCATTGGGTGAGCTCCAGACCCACTGTGCTTTCTCCAGTAGCT
The DNA here is from genome assembly GCA_004363575.1 of Solenodon paradoxus. Lineage (NCBI taxonomy): Eukaryota > Metazoa > Chordata > Mammalia > Eulipotyphla > Solenodontidae > Solenodon > Solenodon paradoxus. The sequence continues at coordinate 191,485 of RJWH01001938.1, forward strand.
GGTAGGCCACTGTTTTCACAGCTACCATATTTCTAAAGCTGCTGGTTTTCAAGGTCGCTGCAAAGTTGGGAAGAGGAAGGTGAGAACATGGCTAGTGTAAATGCTACAGAGCTCACTGGCCCTCTGGAGAATCAGCCAGTTTTCTTGCAACCCTTCATTAATTTCCAGACTTTCGGAAAATGTTGACTTTTGATCATTTTTTGCCATTGCTTTCATTGCTTTTGTGAAGTACCATTCTGGAGGTGTTTCTTCTTCTTGGATGATTTTAATATCAGGACTACCTTTGAGATACAAATTTCAGACCAGAAAGTTGTTTGGTGAGCACGTCTCAAAAAAGTGGAAAATGGTACGCTAAAGAGACACAGCTAGATGATTATGTCTGGGGCTTGCTTCCACTCGGGGAGCTTGGCATGTATGTCTCCACGGGAATGGGGCACCTCATCTGTCTGTGTAGAAGAGCTGCTAACTTTGATGTTTTCTTTAAGTCTTGGGGTCATGATAGAGAGAGGGGCATTTGTGCTGATAAACAGTATGAGAGAAAGTCTCAGTTGGGCACCTGAATAAAGCCAGCAGAACTGTTCTGGCAGGGGGTTTGGGGTGGACTGACTGGCCCATCATGAGCTGTGGGCTCAGGACCCTTGAGATCTGCTTGCTGTGTGCTTGCTAGTTGAACTGTAGCCCAGGACCTGAGAGCTGGTTGGAAGTGTAGAAGCTCAGATTTCACTCCTGACCTACTGAATCAGAGTTTGCATTTTAGCAAGACCCTTTAGAGGCACACTCAAGTTTGATAAGCACATGCCTGTGGCACATGTGTCTCTTCATGTGGCTGTCCTAGGAAGACCCCTGCAATCTGCTGGCCTCGTCCCTTTCATGTTGATTTTTCTCAACTTAAATTTCAGAAGTGTATTGTCCGCTTCCCTAAATTTTTAGAGAATGCCAGTCTTTGTACCATCGTGTCCTTCTTTTAGTTCTTTCGAATGAAGAGCTTGTCGAAGAAGCTCCATGTGAACTGGAGACATCCACAAGGTATTATTTGAGTTGGATTTTGAGGAAAGGAAGGGGAGGATATGAGTACATATCCAGTAGATGAAAGAATATTGGATAACCTACAGATGTGGGAACTATTTATAGTTTGCATATCCAAACTAAAAAATTTTGAGATCATGGATTATTTCTTCTTCATATACATATATGTATTATTATATATAATATACACACATATATATATACCTGCATATGCGTGAAATGCATATATATATATAAATCCTTAATAACTGACATAGAGTATATAAATTCTATAAATTCTTTGTGCTCTATAAATTCTTTTTGGGAACTGAACAGTAGGAAGATTGGCTTACTTGGAAGTGAGGGTCTAAATAAGGATCATGGGAATTGACACAGATTGCTTAGGCTACGTCTAGGTGATGGTGCCCCTGAATCTTGGTGGGAGTTGATACTTACATTTGTTGCATCATTTTCCACAAGGCATGAGCAGGTGGGAGCACAGCAATGAATACATTAAGAACCATGTTCAAACTCCAGAAAGTACAGTCCTCCAGAATCTTCCTGGCTGATCCAGGCAGGAAGATGTTTCAGTGAGAATGGATTGTGGGAATCCTATATTAAGGAGAAAGTTGGAAAAACAAGATCAATAGTAGCAATACATTTTAATTTTTCATAAGTTTGTATGTCCTAAGTGGAGCAATCACACATCAACAAATGGTGTTTGAAAGTGAGATAAGGTAGCAAAATGCTAGGTGGATTGCAAGATGGGGAGGATGGAGTCAGGTGTTTTTCCTCATCTTAGGGAGGAAAGCTGGTGGATGCAGATCAAAGTAATAGCAGGACAGAGGACGGTTGCCGTTGGCAGCTCCTGATACTTTATAAGGGAGAAATCTTATTTAAAAGTTTGGTTTTTTATGTGAAAGAGAAAGAAGAAAGGAGAAAAGAGAGCAAACATTTGATGTAATAGTTGTAGCGATAATAATGCTTTATCATTCTTATAAGGCTGGTGAGGATTAACGGAGCTAATTCTTGTAAATTGCTCAGGAAATGCCTCACACATGGGAAGCACTCAATAAATATTAGCTATTAGCTACTGTTTCCTGGCAGGACGGATCTCCTGGTGCTGTCAAGTAGCACTTATGGTCCTCGGAATCAGTACCCAACTCAGTGCCCATTTGCAATAGATGCTTAATGCAGGAGATGAATGAAAGAATGGGAAACAAAACACTTCTAAATGTTCTATATATATTGATTCTAAACAGAATCACATTTTACTGTTGATTTTTATTATAAATGTATTCCACCTTTTGAGGATTGGGGGAAAGTGGTTACCGACCTCTCATCTGCTTTCCAGACTAACTTTATCCTTCTGTTTCTTTGTCTCTTTGTTCATCCCTGTCCTAGTGGATCCTTATCTCTGTACTCATGGTTCCTGGAACCCAGCTCCCCTTGTCTGTCTGTGTTTTACAGCAGCTGCTCAGTAAACGTTTGTGTTCATTGGTAAGTTATTACATCTCAAAGCAGTGCTGTCAGGGAGAAAGACAACTTCTTTTCTCTGCCGTATTTCACCCAACTCTTTTAAATAGCTCATCCTCCGAATGATCACTGAGATGCTTGATACAACCAATTTAATGTGCTGTGATTTATTTTATGTGCCTGAAATACATCAAATTCCACATTTGTGCAGAGACCTGAATCTTTAGAAGTTTCATGATTATTTGACAGAATATTTGAAATGAGAGAAAAGAATTGAATGGCTAATGTTTCACTTATACTTCTTTACCCATCCCTAAAAAGAAAACATCTTTGAGAGAATATTTTGCTCTAGAGACCAAAAGTCAGGAACTCTTTCCACCCCCATCACCAGGGAGAGCACTTGGAAGGTGGGATTAAAGTAGAGTAATCTAGCGTCCCTTTCAAGGAAGCTGAACTCTCTTCTTTCATCACGAGGGACTCTGATAGAAGAGAAGCTTCCACATATCGTAGTGGCTGATTATTATATTTAAAGAATTTTATAAAGTCATAACTTTAAAGGGACTAGTTTTACTTGAAAAAAATCTGTAGAAACCTGAAGTCTAGCTCTTCTGGTTTCTTTTGATCTTCCTATTTAAAGTGGACTTACCTTTTGCCAGTAAACAAGCCTTTTCCTTAGAGCCTAATAATGACAGGTCTTTTGGAAGATATTTTCTACAAAAAAATTTTGAACAAGTGTGCAGAATCTTTCTATATCAGGGTCACTGACTCACCCAAAAGATTAATCAAGCATACTTAAGAAAGAGCAACCTACTTTAGGTCATTGGAGAAGGAATGTGAAGCCATTAAAGAAATTTACTTCTAACTCATATGGTGGCCAATTGAGGAAGATGCATGATGAGATATTGGAAGAAATAGAGGAGTTGAAGAAAGGAAGGAAGAGAGAAAAACATGCATTTAGAGGTAGACGATGCATGTCAAATATAAGAGAAATGTACCCAGAGAGAGGAGGTTTATGAGTTGAGGTGAATGGCTAAGGTGAAATGCTTGTCATCTGCTGCTATTCACTTAACCTGCTTTCTGTGCTAATGAGTTGTTTAGGCTTTGCTCACAGTTACTTCTATTGCAGGAGAAAAATGTATTCTTTGAATTATAGCAACATTGACCTAAGTGATAAAATTAAGTCAAGGGCTGGAGTTTGCCTGCTCCCTTGAAAGGAACGCACAACTAATTGCACTCTTACTGTGTAGCAAGTGTTCTCTCTAGGTCATTCAATTTAATCCCTAATTGTCATGCCCGTTCTACAGGTGATAAAACAGCCATTCGGTGATTTGGCAGGTAACACAGCTCGTTTGTGCAGGAGCTGAAATTCAAGTACCATCTATCTCCAGAGACCTGCCCTTTCTGTTTAACCAGCTGCATCCAAGTCTCTTTCCAAAACTTAAAGGAACTTCAGAAAATCATTCAAGTTTGCAAATTGGTTGAAATTGCTCCACACTTTCGAATGATAATAATATGCTTTATTGACTAGAAATGAATCCCCGGGCCTCAGACCAGTCATTTACATTTATCTATTTAAATGAGAACAAGACCCATTTGGTTGCAGGGAGCACTGACCTTACTCTTCTCTGACAGATGGTTTTCTGTTTGGCTTTTGAAATTCTTAGAGGAGGTAAGTTGGCAGTTTCTCACAGTAGTTTATGGTCATCACTTCCAGAGTCAGTCATAGGGTCATCGGTGAGATTTCTCCTTTTCTTTTCTTTTGAATGTTGTGAACTGTGGTTCTTTTCCTGCTGAAAGATGGTGGTTTGAGGTTTCCTGTGAGACACGGAAGCTGAGTTTACAGCGATCACTATGAACAATAAACCATGGCTTGTGGGCCAGATCTGCTTGGCTGTTTTTGTAAGTAAAACTTTATTGGAACACAACCATGCTTCTTCATTTACGTATTGTCTATGGAAGCTTTTGAGCTTCAGTGGGAGAGTTTACTAGTTGTGACAGAGACCATATGATCTGCAAAATAAAAAATATGAATTGCCTGACTCTTTATAGAAGGAATCTGTCTCCTGCTGTAGATCAGCACATGAACTGGAGAACTCTGGCAGGGTTCTTCTTGAAGGGAAAAGGGAGCATAGGTGTGGAACAGCTATGGTGTTACCTAGTCACTGAGGGTCTGTTGATATCTTCCAAATGTCCTTGAGTGTACTTGAGGGAACCCCAAAGGAAGAGTCCTTCTGGTTATGTGTTAAAAGAATTCCTCAGAGTAGGAATTGAGAGTTCTTGCTAGGAATGTTGCTCATGTGTCAAAACATACAAAGCATAGAGCTGTGCTACTCTGTTCTGACTGTGATTCTTGTCCAAGCAGGTTTGGAAACCGACTCTGCAGCCGTGCCACAGCCAAGCATTCCAGCTGATGTTTTGTAATTTTTTCCCTTCATTTTAAAAATAAACTTTCTAGAATCTTTTTTTTTTTCTTTTCTTCACAACTCTCAAAATATTCTGTTTTGAAACATTTAATTACCCAGGTTTATTTATATGGAAAGGTCTGATAATGTTTCTATGGGAGCCTGTTATTTATTTCTTTTGCTAAATTTTATCTTATATTAGGGGAAGGGCTGAGGTTGGTTACTATGGCAACGAGCTAAAAAAACGGCAGCGATGCTATTATGGATGCCGAAACTAGTCGTTCTGGTGGGAGGGCAGCTTGGGCAGTGGGAGGTAGTCTTTTTATTTTTATTTTATTTTTTAAAAGAAAATCGCTCCCACTTCCAACTCTTTTGCATTCATTTATTTTAAGCTGTGCGGCGCAGAGTACTGGAATGAGAAATGCAAAGAAGCAAAGGTTGTCCTGTCTCTCATGACATTTCTGTAGTTTTTCTCTGCTCCATTTGTAGGGATACCCTGTTTTTCTGTCTGATCTTTTCTTCATTTGTGTAGTCATTTATTCACCAACCTTACACTGAGGTCTACTCTGTATTACAAATGAATTAGATAGAATCTCTGCTCTTCTCATTTTTCCTTTTCAGTATACAACTTTCTTGGAGTCATTAATTTACTTCACTTTAATTCAGTTAAACACATTTTTATGTTCACTGGCTATATACCAAGCATCATGTTGGCATACAAAAAAAAGGGGGGCGGGATTTTGTCAAAGAATATTGTCTTTGTCTTATTGGCAGATAGGGAAAGGCAAATAGTTATATACAGAGATTAAAAATGGATAGAGTCTAACATAGAGGCACTGAACCCACTTGACTCTCCAACTTGGAGAACATAGGAAAGACTTTGGAAGGAGGGTGACATTTGGGCTGATTGAAGACAAGTAGGCATTTTCCAGTTAGGGCCCTGGAGGTGGGTGGGGCATTTTAAACATATCTGAATCAGCAGGAATGCAGGTATGGTGGTGAAGGAGCCCTTGGCTCTGTGTGGGAGATCTTTAGAAACACGTAGGCAGGCACTCTGGCCTAGTGGCTTAGTTCACTAGTTCATATACTTCCAAGTTCTTGGTTCAAGACCTGGGACTGGGGTAAACAACCAAGAGGAACCGCTAAATGAAATGAATAAAATGCTTCTTCCTCTTCTTCCTGCCTGCTTACCTTCATTCCTGTCTGTACCTTTCCTTAAAGGGAAAGAAAGAAAAATGAGCATGTAGGCAAGTGGGTTGTAGAACAGCTTGGACATATAGACTAGACCCAGGAGAGAAGTTATATCTGGAAGGTTGGACTTTGGATACTGGGAACCACTGAAAAATCCAAGCAGGAGAGTGACTCAAGTGTTCCGGGTTAGAAAGATCTTCTTGTTAGTGGTGTGTGGGATGAGTAGATAATGAACGAGAGGAGCAGAAGGACATAAGGATTTATCAAAGATGCCAGGCTTCATCTTGGGACGTATAAGTCTAAGAAGAGCCTCATCAAAACAGACGATGTAGTACACAGTTGGAAATAGAGATTCAGAAGCAGAGAATATGTGATTGGAAGCTAGACTTCTGGGTCTAATCAGAGAGGCTTGGAAGGGACAGGGAAGCAGCCAGAAGGGTTGCAGGTCCTCATTGTATCCCCTCAATGCCTAACTGGTGTCTCACTTCTAGTCATATTTTAATAATTAAGAAAAGATTCTGGAGGATTGATGTAACCAAAAGAACCCGAGCCCTTCAATTCTGGAGTCATTGGAATGATTAAAATGTAAGCTCGACCATAGAATATCATTATAACAGCCTGCCTTTCTCCCTTCATGCAGTCTTTAAACCGGCTTTTGCTGACAAAACACCATACTAATTCATGACCAAAACTGCAGAGCTAGGTAATGATATAAACTCTGGATTTGATTTAGAATGGAGGCTTCTTCCCTCCCCCAGCTTCAGCCTTCCAGAATCCTCCCATCAGGGAAGTGACTGTCCAGCTTCTCTCTGCTTGTCTCTCCCCTCAACACTGTGCTCTCTCACCCATTCTCTTCCATTTGTTAACCTCACTTTCAGGCCCCTCTAAGGTTGAAGCTGACTTGGGAGAGTGACAAAATGAGGAAACAGTTAAATTCTTCCTTGACTAGTAACATTGGTTTTTCTGGTGCTCATCTGAATCTAGCAGATATTTCAGCTGACTTCTCTTTGGAGTTCTTTAGTGGATTCTTTGCAGACTCCCCTTCCTTATGGCTAAAGATATCATGTTTGCAGCTCCTGAGATAAAGCTTCTGCTAACTCCTCCAACTCATCTCTGCTGTGGCCTTTTGGATGGCATCTAAGCCAATCCGCCCATGACTCTAGCTAGCACACAGCACACACCTTACCTCCTGGGAGACACTTAAGTCTCCTTTGCTTCTGCAAACCCTGGGAGTGCAGCTGTGTCTCCTAGATCCAGCCTCGAAGCAGCCAGCAAACCCATCTCTAGTTCTAGACTTCACGTGTGAACCAGACAAATCTGCTTTCCTACCAACTGTAGGAATGCTGAGGACAGGTGTTGAGTCTCTTCATATCCTTCTCTCTTGACTTGAGATGAAGAGACAGGTGCCTCTAACCACTACCCTCCTTGGCTGGTGGCATGTAGACTCTCAACATATCCACGTGGCCCTTGAAAAATTCCCCAGAAATATCCAGTTCCCAATCTTTTATTCCCTGGATGTGGTTAAGGAATTGTGAGTCTTGTAAAGCCACTTTCTTTGGTAAATTTGACAAGTGATCTAACTCTTCATTAAAAAATGTATGATGTGGTGTTTCTGGACACCTCAGAGAGAGTATATGGAAATATTGTGTTATGTATGTTAGAGTTTCTCTTCCCTTGCTTCCCAGTGAGCTTACTAGGGGACAAAGGTGGAACCAGGCAGTCTGTGAGGGGATCCCGTGCATACCTTCTGTGAAACTGTGCTCAGAAACCCAGTTTCCAGTGACTGAAATCTGTGCTAATGACTCCCACTGATTTTGGAGCCCAGACCTCTCCTGAGATGCAGACTCATCTATCTGACCTCTTATTGGGTTGTTCTGATCAAAATATTACAGTTGTTACTCCTCTCTATCCTGAACACCCATTCATCTTCTTGTAATTTCTCCTTAGTCCTAATACACTGTCCTGGAAAAGAACCCCAATTGCTCACATCAGAAATATGAAACTTCTGGCAACAAATAATATAAAAATACAGTTCTCTTATCTTACAATCTGTCAATTGTCCCTCTATCACTCACCTCTCATGTTGACTCAGCGTTAGTCACTGATAATCCGGACTCATTTGATTTTGGCTGTAAGTTCACTGCTACTTTCTGAATTCAGGTCTTCATCATCTTTCGCTTGGATTACTGCAATTAAAATTAATTTATACTGGGAAATTTAAAATACACACAAAGTAAATGAAATGCTATAACGGACCATCTTATAACCATCACTTACTTTGACAGTTATCAGCATGATACCTAACCACTTGCCACTCTCTAGTTCCTGATGATGACTTCGTAGTGTTTTTAAAGTAAAAATTATGAATATGGAAATGTAAAAATCTTAGCTGTACGTTTGGATACATGACTCCAAAATCCATCCTTTGTGGGTAAAACCCTCTGAACACAGAGAGCATTGCCATCTTCCTCAAAAGTTCCCTCTTCAATTCCCGGTCTCTTCCTGGCCAAGCTCCTCACCCTTCAGAGAAGCCACTGTTTCGACTTTTCACCTTAGTTTAGTGTTGCCTGTTCTAGAATCTCATAGAAATGGAATCATACAGTATATGTTCTTTTGTGCTTAGTGTCTTTCATTTCGTACAGTACGTCTGAGATTCATCCACGCTGCTGCCTGTATTAACATTCATTCTTTATTGCTGAGCATGATTCCATTATGTGAATAAACCACAGCTTGCTTGTGAATCAGTCTCCTGTTGAACATTTTGGTTGTTTTAGATTTTTGTCTATTGTGAATAAAATTTCTCTGAGTATTCTTGAAGTCTTATTGTGGGCAAATGCTCTTATTTTTTGGATAAATACCTAATCGTGAAATTTTTAGGGATAACAAGTAGGTATATGTTATTTAAAAATAGCTTTCATTAAAAAAATACAACTTTTTTCCCCTTAAAGTATTATTTCATTTCCTACGAGCAAAGCATGAGAGTTCTAATTGTTCCACATCTTCACCACAATATGAATTGTCAGTTTTTAATCCTGGTCATTTTGGTGGGTTCTTAATGGTATCTCATGGTTCTTTATTTTACATTTCTTTGGTAATGATGCAAAGTATTATTTTCATTATATATTCATATATTTTATTTTTGAAATGCCTCTCCAAGGATTTTTTGGCCTGTATTTACTCACTCTTTAATTTTTTTTAGTGAGTTATATGATTTTTAAAAAATCTGGATAAAAACTTTTTTCGTATTTATTTTTGGTGAATATTTTCTTCCAGTCTTTTAATAAGCAGAAAATTTTTACTCTTTTCACAAGCCATGATGATTTTCTATGTTTCTTCTGAGTTTTATAGCTTAAACTTCACATTGCCAGCTAGAGTCCACACTGAATTAATTTTTCTGCATGGTTTGAGGTAGGGGTTCATTTAAAAAAATATATGATTGTCTAACCATTACAGTGTAATTTGTTGAAAAGAATCCCCTTGCTTTATTGAATTACTTTGGCCTCTTTGTCAAAAATCAATTAGTTATGTAATCGTGGATCTATTTCTGGATTCTCTATTCTGTTCTCTTGATCTATTCGTCTATCTTTATGCCAATTCTACATTGTAGAATAAAGGTAAGTCTTGAGGTATAACCCCCACCCCGCAATTGGTTCTGTGAGATCATTTTACTATTTTAGATCTTTTGCATTCTCAAGTAATTTTTAGAATAAGTGTGTCAATATCTATTTAAAAACTTCCCTGGAATTATGATTAGATTTGCATTGACTCAGTAGATTCATTTGCATGCATGGTTTACTGGTTATCCAGAAATATATTTTTGGAAACATTAGGGCATCCTCTCTTTGTGACTTTCTCCTTGCCTATTTCCCCCCTAATTTTCTGACAGTTATGCTTCCTGAAATCATCTGACATCTCAGTCCAGTAAGGAAGTTGGGGCTTTCTGCAGCCCCAGCTGGTGTGAACTGGGAGAGCCCTCAGGCAGAAATGTGCAGACTTGCAAATACCATCCATTGTAGTTTGCCTTTTAATGATTATCTCTGCCCCAGCTTTGCCTGACCTTGGTCACTTTTCAGTACTTTTGAACAGTTATTTAAAAAAAAAAAAAATTGTCCATGTTTTTTGACTATGCTTCAGGTCAGATATGAAAATAAATAAAGAAATATTTCACATGTATGTATACGACATGTGTGTAATATATATGTGTGCATATACACACATATGTATATATATATCATTTAAAGAGAATAAAGGATGTCTGTGAGTAGAAAGCAGTGACTAAATCACCAATGACGCACATATCTCACCTATGGAGATGCGATTTAAAGTTTTGTGGACACAATGGAAAAGACTGAATGTGATTCCAGAAATTAAGCTTTCATCTACATGGTCCACAGTAGATCAAGGAGCATTGAGGGAAACTAGGGTACACTCATGATCACTGTGGCCAGGGAGCCCACATTTACTTGGGCTTATCACTTAGTCCTTCCCTCCCTCCCTCCCTCCCTCCCTCCCTTCCTTTTTGACTGCTGCATAATCATAGAGGCATCACTTTACTTTGTACATGAATTCTTTCTTGGTAGGAGCTTAATTTAAAATGCTATTTCTGTGTAAGTCATTGTTGGTGCGCAGACATGCCTTTTTCATTAAAAATTTTTTTTAGGATGCCACAGTCTTCTATATTACCATCTTGCAATCAACTAAATAGAAAATTTCCCTATTATATGTCAATTATATCCCAATAAAGCTGGAAGGAAAAAATTCTCTCCATTTTTCAAAGATCTTTCTTTGTAATCAGTGATTATTTCAGTACTCTTTTTTTCTTGTATTTTTCCCTTTTTCTCCCCTTAGATTAATCATAAAATATTGTCTTCCTATGTTCATCCCACTTTAGCTTCAAGCCTCCTACAGTACACCTGGCCCCTGAATGCTTTTCCTTTCTCATAAGAACTTTTTCCATCTTTTTATAAGATACTGTTAATCCACTTCCACCATTAAGTTACCATGGACTAATCATAGTTGATTGCATGTTTGTATGTGTATATGTGGGTGTCCTCTGTTTCATAAAATGTTCAGTTACACAAATAAGTACATTATTTATGTGGAATAGATCATATAGAGTAAATAAGCATTCCCCAAATACCCGCTTCTACTATCTACAGAAATACCTACACTTATCCATTTGCTCTTGTGTATCCTTTTATGTATTTTTCTGGACAACTATGAATGCACATAGAGCAAGATGATGATGAAATCATGTTTCCCACTAGTTGATAATATAAAGAAACAAATGATACAGCACTTAAAAATATGTTCTCTTCTAGTCTTTAAGCTAAACCATATATTAATCATGTTAACCACATGCTGTAAGTCAGAGGGAAAATCAGTCTTCAAATTACTTTAATAATTTCCAAAACATTTGCTGATTTTTACATGATATGTCACTGCTGTTTCTAGCCAAGTGAGGGCCCTGGATGAATCATGATTTGAAATATGGAAACACATAAACCAGTTTTGTGGTTTAGTCGTTTTATTGAGAAGAATCAGAGCCCTGAACTTAGGGCTTTGTTACGCCTTGCTCCTATGGCCATGGCATGGCTTTGGGGGGCTGGTGCCTGGGTCCCCAGTGGTGTCAGCGTGCAGGCTGCCCCTGCTGTCCCAAGTGCTGGCCTCAAGGTGTTCCTGTTAGCGCCACTCCCTTGCCTTATCACCTGCCTCTGTGGCCACAGTGGCCCTGAATGACTTGTAAACTCCACAAGGAGGAGACTTCTTGTTCCCAGCTGACATAAATGTCTTTAAAGGATATGGAAACCATTAATCCCCAGTGGAACATACATTTTCAGGAGTCAAGGAGTTAAAAAAAACAAGTATGGCTCTACTAGTGCATGCAATTTATATGTCCACTCTCTGTATTCTACACATTTTAAACTCATTATACAGTCTTACCTCCAGGTCCAAGGGTCCTGAATCTATGGATTGAACCAAACAAAAGTAAAAAATACATACTACGTAGTTAGTCCTAGGATAGTTCCAGCTGTACCAAGCATGTACAGCCTATTTTCTTGACACTGTTCCTTAAACAATACAGTATCATAACTATTTCCATAGCATTTACGTTGCATTAGTAATCCGGGGATGACTTAAAGTACATGGAAGGATATGCATAGGTTATTTGCAATTACTACACTATTTTTCATAAGGGACTTGAGCATCTGGACTCCAGAACCCTCTGGTATCTACTGGGGGTTCTGGATTTAATCCTTTGCAGATTCAGGGGGTGACTGAATATGTACATGCACATATATAATAGACTGTGTGTATAGACACATACCTGTTTATGCATTCACAGATCTAAACCAAAGGCACAGCCAGGTAGGCAGAGACCTTAACAGAATGTGAGGGGGAGGAGGAGGGACTGCAGGCCCAGCAAGTGTCAGTGTCTTCCTGCACTGCAAGAATGTCCGTCACACTTCCAGCAAATTTCTTGAATGTTGTTATTGTTTCCTCATTGCAGATGAGGACACTTCGTTGCATTCTCTGCGCATTAACATCTCAAGCTGCTCTGCTCCATCTTTGAACTGGTTTACTCCTTTCTGGGAGGAGGACAGATCCCCAGTGGAGCATACAGTTTTCAGGAACCAAAGAGTTAAAAAGAAAAAAGTCAAAAAAGAAGGAAGAGAAAAGTGAGTCAGAGAACTTCTGCCTATGTGTCTGAGTCAGCGTAGTGCATTAAAAAAAAACCAGCCATGTGCGGAGACATGCCTGCAAAGGCTGCATGGAAAGACTTGCAAATTGCTTATAGACTTTGATGGTAGACGAAGAATGTTCATGTCTTCTCAGAAATGGTTAGCAGCCACTAATGAGGCTCTCGTGATGTCATAGAAATCTTGACTCCTTTGCATCCTTCTCATCTCTTATTAAGCCCATCCCACCTCCTTTTCATTAAGGACCTTCGCACAAGGGGCCAGGAGGAGAAGAGGGCTGCTCAGAGCAGGGAGAAAGGAATGGTGCATCCCTCTTCCTGACTTGGCAGGTCATGCTACCTTTCAAATGAGGTGTCTTTTTGGAGGACATGCCATTTGGTAAGGGGGTCCTGTGAGCACTTGACAGCTACCAGCAACTCTGACATGTGGGACCGCTGGAAAGAAAAGCACCCCTGGATGGGGGGAAGGTTGAGTTTAATTTCATTTTCTATTGTGTTGGGCATTGTGGGGAGAGGGCTGGGGAGCGTATGTGTGTTGCAGACGTGTGTGCATGCAGCAGAACTGAGAATGCAGTTGCATCTGTCCATGCGCATTGAGTGCTCACCGTGGTTTCATGTCGAGCAGGGAAAATCCTGCTGGAGCTGAAGCTCTGGCCTGGTGGACATGGCACTGAAGGTTAATTTCACTTAATTCTCATACCTGTGTAACTTTCAGAGAAAAATCTCCATTTTGGTCTACTGACTTTTTTGAGAAAAAGTTTGGGAAATTGAAACTGAAAGGAATTCCTTCTTTTTAAACATTGGAAATATCTTCAGTGTATTTTTCATGTTGCTCAGTTATGACTGTAATTTATTTTTGATTTAATATTGATTCCATTGGAGTTTAAATACAGCCCACACACACCTCTGTCAGATACTGTGTGTACCTCACGGTTTTGTTTGCATAAAAAGTAGAATTTGCATGTTTTTTCTTTTTTGAAATGGTTGTTGCTTTCCCCCTGATGTTAGGATTTGTGTCTGGTCTGCCCAGTGTCTGCTGGGGGCTCCAGGTGTCCCACCTTAGTGTGTCTCTGTGGTATGTTATGCCCACCAGGCTACAGGGCGGCTGGAGACACCTGTCCAGGACACGATGCATCAGGCCACTGATTCACAGGCACTAAATCACTCTGGAAAGCAAAGTTTATTTTCTAGAACTAAATTTCCAACATCAAGGACACTCCAACCAGAATCTAATATGTTAAAACACTGGCCAAAGTCAGTCATCTGAGAAAGAGCATAAGGAACCTAGTTAAGAAAAGCAAGTTTAAGTTGTGCCCTGGTGACTTAGCAGTTAAGTCCATAGCCTTTGGCCAGTGGAGTCCCTGTGTATGCCAAGGACCTGGGTTCATGTTCTGGGGCTGCGGGGAACAACCCAAATGAGCAACTAAATAAAATAAATGAAATAAATAAATAAAATAAAATAAATGCAACTTTCCTTTAAAAAGGAAACAAAAAAAAAAAAAAAGAAGGAAGAAAGGGAGTTTAAATGACTGAAAAAAAGCTTGGTAAAAGTCATGGAGGCAGATTGCATACTCGTTTATAAACTTCAGAAACATTACCTTTACATTTTAGATCCATGATTTTTCTCATCTTCTAGCAACATCTACCTGGTTGTGATAGAAAGAACAAGCATTTAATCGGACAGTCTTGGATTTGTGTGACCTTATTATTCTGTGGCTTCCTGTAAGTTATAGCAACCCTGTGAGCTGTGCTTCCTCATCTAGAAAATGAAAATAATGCCTATCGGTTCAAATGTCGCGAGGGTTACTGTAGATAAGCTTTGTAAGACCTGGCTGTTTTCTCTCCCCAGTCTTCTTATTTATCATTATGTGTTTCCTTCTCTGAGCCTTGGGTGTCTCCTCTATTGTGTGTAGAATGAATCGCATTTCTCACCCTCATCAGAGTGAAGCTTTCCCCCGATTATCATAACTTTGCAGACCTGTCCTTACTGTTATGTGCTACAAAAATTTTATGGTCCTCCTTGTTTTTGCTAATGTAAGAGAAATCCCATTATGTCTACTTCCAAGGGATTTTGCAGATTATTTTACTGGTTCAAAAGTTCAAAATAAGAGGACTGTGTCCTGGAACACAGCGCTGTCGTGGTGTGCGGAGGGCTGAGGTCAAAAGGCAGTTGACCTGTGCGTCTCATGGCGGGCGAGGGGGCAGAAAGAGGAAAAGCGATTCTCCCCCATCCTGGAACAAAAGTCACAGCCCTTTGTCCCATCGTGACACTGACTCACCCTTTCTCTACACCCCCTTGTCTAGATCTGCTGTGTTTTGTCCCCACTAATTCTAGGGCTGCGGCCGTGTTGCCTTCTGCTTTCTTCACCCTATAGGGGGACAGCGCTGGCCTTTGCTAATAAAAGTATGAAAACAGAACTGCCCCCACTTGCCACGCAAACAACATATATTCGCCAAGCGGATGAACGCAAGAATTTGGAATAACTGCCATCAGCAGAGTTTCCAAATATTGTGGACCTATTTAAGTAAAGAGACATGAATAATTAGAAAGTGCTCTCCTTTTTTTTTTTTTTTTTGCATTAGCAGTACATATTATGAACCCTTAAAATCATATCCTCGCGGTGAAGAATGGTTGCCTCTGGGGAGCAGGACCGTGGCAGGGCTGGGACTAGGCTACTCATGACCCATCATCCTGCCTGCTTTCTATTTTCTCAACAGATGTATAGATGACTTTAATTTTGTCGATCCCTCCCTGAAGTAGGCTTAGTGCACTTACACTGAAACCCTAGAGCTTTCTGCTGGCCACTGAGCTGGCCACACGGGCTGCAGGATGAAGGAGTACAAGTTCTTGCTGTGAGTTCCCAGTCACCAGACCAACCACAGGCGTATTTGAATAAGAGGATGCTGGCCTCCATTAGAGGCAGCCAGGGGGTTAAGTATCTTTCTCCCCCAGAGGTTTCATTCATACTTTCAGTTTTAATTTCTATCTTGATGGTGACTATATCCCAGCAGTTCTAATGATGAGTTTTGGACTTAGTGGAAAAAGAGTTGATGAAATTTTAGTATCTCCATTTCCTCAGTGTGGAAGATTCTGGATGAGGCCGCGCACTGTAAAGAGAGGCATTAAAAACTAGTCAGGAGTTTTATTTTGCTGCTTTCTCTCTGGGCCTGAATGCACAGCAGAGACAAGCAGCACTAAATCACAAATTGGAACAAGGCTGTGGCATTAACCCCTGACGCCCCGAGCTGCCGGTTCCTCCGTTCCCGCCACACCCAGAGGTCTGTGCTGCCTCCTTGGAGCACCAAGAAAAATGTCATTTTATCGTTAGAAGGTATTTCTCTACTTGAGCTGGAGGCAAGCTGAGCCTCTTTCTCAGGCCCCAAGTCTTTTCTGATTTTACTGACAAAGCTTCCAGATGCAGCAGGGCCTGTTAAATGTGTTTCAGTCAGTCAGTCTGCTCCACAGCTAACGTGACCATACTGTCCCCAGAGAGCAAGTCAGCACGTCGTCGGAGTGTGCTAAGTCATTTTGTTTCTAAGACTATTGACATATATCATTAATACAGCTTTGAAATAAAGATGCATATTTTGTGTTATATATCCCTCTGTCTTGTTCAAGAGAACATTTACTGAAGTTTGTAGAACATATGCCCTTTTGCCGACTCTTGGCCTGCCAGGGGTTGTCTAGTGCTGCGAACCACAGCAGACACTGCTTGGAGAGAGGGGGAGCACTGTAAAGGGGGTGAATGCTCTGGCTCGTCCTCGGGCACTTCCCTTTTTATTTAGACACAGAACTTCCTTCACTAAGAGACCTAGCACAGCAGTGTTACAGCATTCCAAAAATAGTTCACATGGGAGCCACAGGTATCCTGACCTTTAGCCTGCAGTTAACATCTCTGTCATGCCTGGCTGTTTTTTCAGCCTTGTTTCATTCATTCAAGGAGGCAGTTTTCTGGCCTTTTTGATCACTGGCACATCCTTCCTTGTTACAGACTTAGGCTTTTCACCAAGAGCTGTGTATCACCAAGCAACAGCTAGATCACATATCAGGGAGCCACCAAGTCTTCACCCCCATATGTTTTGGCTTACTTACCTTGAGGAATTTGTGATTTCCACATCACAAAAAGCATTGGACTATCTAAGATGCAGTGTGAATCTTGTTTTCACTAATGGGTTGGTAAGTGCTTTGTTGGAGGTGTGAAAATTTTTGATTTGTGCCAAAATGGATGCACGTCATTTCAAAGATAAATGATAAACTCTGGATATCAAAGGGCAGCATTATACTCAAGTGGAGTTGAAGATCAACTTTTCAACTTTCAAGCAGTAGAAGCAGAAAGCGTGGTTATCATATAGTTGGGCTCCCTAATCAGAATGATGGATCCCGATGCTTAAATGGTTCTTCCCTCAGAATTTCCTGACCCACTTTCCATTTTTTTTTTTTTTTTTTGAAAAGACATTGTTGACTTTCTTTCCCTCCTGACTTCTCCAGAAATCTCTTACATTAACAGGTAGTTTCACCTGCTTATACATTTAACTATGATGTGCTTCTCAGATAGAATCCAGACTGCCAGAATTTCATCGTACAAAAGAAACACGTTTTCTGAAAGAGTTTATTTCTCTGATGAACCACCATATGGACCATTTAATAGAAAACTCAGAAAACCTGAGAGCACAATTTAACAGCCATTCAGTTGAGCTGCAGCAATTTCTTTGTCCCTGAGTGTGAAGGAGGCGCCCTGGGAAGGCTGCAGGGGTAGGCAGGGAGGGCTGGTCCCTGAGTGTGAAGGAGGCGCCCTGGGAAGGCTGCAGGGGTAGGCAGGGAGGGCTGGTCCCTGAGTGTGAAGGAGGTGCCCTGGGAAGGCTGCAGGGGTAGACAGGGAGGGCTGGAATAGGTAGTTGCAGCTGGAGGAGGGAGGGGCGTTCGGGGCACCTCGGCACACTGAGGCACAGCACAGTTTTGTCCGAGGCCTGCAGGGAGGTCTAGTCGCTTTGCTTCCCCCTGAAAACATGCCCTTTGCTTACGTCTTGTTTGAAACAGCTGGAAAGTATATTTTTTGCTCTGAGTCAGTGCTTAGCTTTTGAAGAAGCTGCTTCGTGAGCCTCATCTATTGTCTTCCCTGTGGTTTTCAGCTCTGTGTGAGAAGGTTACTTAAATAGGTGTGTTTTTAAATGGTTATGAAAATAAACCAGTCACATGAATGCCCCCCCATCGCCCAACTGTGTAGTCCTGCTCCCCGACATCCACTTTCAGCTGCTGCTTACTTACCTCTACAACTTCTGAACGCAAGCTTAGGCTCCTGCTACTTGTTGCCAGTTGTCGTGTGATGTCCTATCCTTTCCTTCCAAAAGATACGGCTTTAGGCTATCAGCCTATGGCCCATCTAATATAGTTCCTCTTCCTCTCTCGTCCTCATGCGCAAGCATCAAGTTTTGGGTTACAATGATCATTATACCCTTTGTACTATAATATACAACATTTTAAGTGATAACTAACACTCATTGGATTATGTGCAAGACACTGATTAAGAGCTTTATTAACTTATCTTCAGAACAGCCATATCCAGTAGGTATAATCACTGTTCTTCATTTTGCACACGTGGACAGTGAGACGTGAGTTACAGAACTTATTCGAAGTGATTGGAAACATGAAGTGAAAGGAAACGTGACTCTGGAGTCTGCGCTGAGCCTTTGCACTCTTTAAATGACGACTAGTATTTAGAAACATGCTCTTCGTCGGGGACCCACATGTATGCTGTCACTTCTCCCCTTTTCATTTCATTTATTATCACTTTGTTTACTTTCACTTATTTTTTTGTTTTTGTTTCCCCTTTTGGAACTTTTAATAGCTAGAAGTTGTATGTCCTGCATCGATGCTCTAAGTTTCTTACTTTTATATCTTCATGGCCTTTCTGACTTTATTTTGGACAATTGTTTGACCTTTAACCTTGAACTCTCCTGTTAACTTTTTATCGTGATGCTTTTCAATTTCAAGACTGTTCTTACTTGGGGCACATTATTTGTTCATATTTCAGTTCCTTCTTCTTGGTTGTATATTTTGGTCCCGTCTTCCCTCCTAGTTGGCTTTTCTCCAGTGTCAGGACATTTGTGGCCATCAGCTCACAAGGATAAGTGAGGCTTCCATTGGTGGACGGGCCACACATTGCAGGTGGCCCAGGAATGTCAGTTAGGGAGCCTCACTGCCCAGGGATGTAGGACCTGCCATCTGGTCAGTTAGAAGATCCCCGGCTGTCATCATCCAGAAGCTTTTCCACTGGACAGGCTCGATTATCCAGAATAGAATATCCCAAACTTGTTCCTGAGGATGTGTTCCTGGTTTGGGGCAAGGACAGATGATCTCATTATGGGTGTTCGCTTCTGCTCAGTTCTGCACTTACCACTGGACCCCTCACCACTGTGTAAAAACTCCCTGCTTGTGTCCCTGGTTCCTGAAGACCGCTCTTGTCCTTCTAATTTTTCTAACAGGAAAATCTCTCCTCCCCTGCCCTGATGGGGAAGCTTGGAGGAAAATGGAAGAATTTTTGTGCCTTTGACACTACTTCCCATCCCTCGGCCCTCTGAGAGCCTACCATGAGTGTTGACACACCTCTGATTGTGCCTTTTGAGAGTTTTAGGTCTCTGTTCTCATAGGTCAGGAGCGACTTTCTCATTCAATTTCCATTTCCTAGAAGGCTGTTGACATTTCTTTTTTATTGCTATCTCCTCTCCTTTTCTCTGTGTCCCGGTGGAACTTTTAAAATTTAGTCATTTTCCTGTACTACAATTTGACCAGGGAATAGAGATAAACACCTTGCTAATATACCATATGTCATGAAGTCTGATGATGTTGAAAACATTGTTTCCTAGTTCGTATCTTGGGCAGGCCAGAGAGCCCCATGAGCGCCGTTCCAAAACAGGGTGGGCCCGCTCTTCTTCCTACTTGTGATTCCCCGCTGTCTATCTTTCTTCCTTTTCACTCAGGATTGTCACTCCTGAGTGATCCCTTAGCTCTTTTCCTGTCTTGATCTGCAAATGGAAGGGACAGAGTCAGGTTTCAGGAATCAGGTCTGACTTCAGGGAAACGGATGTTCAACAAGGCTATTATTGGCCCTTTCCTTCTGGTGGTGTTCTCTGAAGGCCTTTCTGCAGCACACCGAGGTTAGATGTCAGGCGTCAGGTTAGAGTATGAGAGTACTTTCTCTTAGGAACATGGGGAAGGCTTTGCGGAGGAAGTGCCAGCAGTGAATTTTCTCTGCTTGGCCAGTTAGAAAGATGGACGTGTTGGGCTTTCAGAAGCTTCTGGACACTCCCTGATCACCCTCTGCCTTACCCTTAGAGCCCGCCCAGGCCCCAAGGCAACTTGACTGGACTGTAGTGTTTTAGATCTGTCTTATTGGAAGATTCCCGTGTTCACATCATTGCAGAGGGTAGATGAGAGAATGGCTTTACACCTTCACCTGGGCCGCTTTGTGCAGGAATATCCACTGGAGACAGATGGCACAGACCAGCCGGGGACACCAACAGTGAGATCATTTTGAGAGTCTCAATTTGTGGACGTGCCCTGAGCCAGCAACTTTGAAAGACACAAGAGGCCAGGCGTGCTTATCAAACTGGTCACAAAAGCAAAACTGGAAAGAATGACCAATATAATCGATGACAAAAATATGTCTCAAGATGATCTAGATCTGCTGGAATGCTGGGTTAAAAATAACAAGATGACATTTCAAAGAGATAGATGTCAAATCTTATTTGGGAGTTAAAAAAAAAAAACAATGGGAATGATGACAGAGAAAAAAGTCTCCCGGCAGTGTTTCTGGTCGAGAAGAGACATTGAAGTTTTGTCTGACAAAAAGCTCAATAGAAACCGCTAAATACGTTGGGACAACTAAAAAGCTGCTTAATAGAACCGTAATGGATTGATCCCAGAAAGTGACACCCCCCCTTCCATGGTTAGACACACCCAGAGACATGTGTTTGCTGGTGTACCTTTTATTGGAGAGAGAAAATCCGATTTTACCGGAGAATGGCGATCAGCTTGGGGCCCGAGGGTCTGGAAGCTGTGTCTCAGGAGAAACCATTGATGGAATGGGGCACATTTAGATGGGAAAGAAAACAGTCCCGGGGGAGGCAGGGGGTGGAGAGGAGATGCTGAACATCTTTGTAGCTCAAGGTAAGGAATTTGAAGTTTCTCTTGAACTGTAGTTTAGTTACATGGTCACCGTGTCTATAATCTTCCAAACCAGGCTATTGAGTATGAAGCCCGTGGTGGGGGAGTGGGGGGCGGTTATTAAATCCACCAGGGCAGCAGGCAGAAGACCGGACTGTCGGGAACTCTCAGTCAAGCCAGAAGGAAAGACATTGCTGGGTGGCAGGCGCTCCCGGCAGAGGAAAAGTGCCTTCGGGGCAGGCTGACCACATGTACTGTTTTAAAGAGACTAAACCTTTTGTTTTGCTGTTTCCTGACCGTCAATAGTGTCCCATTTTTAATGAACCAGCACCGTCTGTCATGCGGCGTTTTAAAAAGGGGCAGCGGAGTTGCCCCGGGCCCAGTCTGTTGAGGGGGACCCCAAAAATCCACCCTGTTTTTGTCCCAAGGAAATGTGATCTGCCTGCTTGGGGGTGACCAGTGACTTCACTGCTGCTGCAAGTGATGCTGTGGAGTGTGTGTGCGTGTGTGTGTATGAAACAAGTTAAATAGAAACCATCCTGGCCTCGCCACAAATTTTTAAAATATGCGTATTTGGTGAAAAGAGGGCAGATAGAGAGACACTGACCCCTTTTCACCCCTAGAAGTCCCTCCTGACTTAGGAAGCTAAAGTATCACAGGCAGTTCACCCTAAAGTAGTGACCCCAGCGCGCTTCTGGGAGCTTATTACTTGCAGGTGCTTTCCTGGACTTACAGACTCAGATAGGACGGAGCAGGTGAAGAGGCAGGCCCTGTCCTAGTGCGACACCGTTCATTTCTCGGCAGAGCAGTAAAACCCATTTGTTAAGTATCTGCTGGATCTACCATAGGCTCTGATCACAGTCAACTCAGGAGCCACCACTCCGCACCTTTTGAGGCTTAAAATAAATGTTAGGGGGATATGCAGACCCTGAGCAAATGCCAAAAACAGTCACACAATCTGTCACTTATTTAGAGCCCTGGTTTTCAAGCCCAGAGGACTCTGTCCTTACAGGTCCCTACGAGAGGCTGGAAATGGCTCCATTAGGGCGGAGGCCTCACTGGGATCTGGGGCACAGTATTCTGTGCTACCATGTCATAGCTCCTTTGATTGGTCTTGCCGCAAAAGGAAACATCCATGCAGATTAGCGAGTAACACTTTCCTCCTTTCTGACTTCTCTCCCATTGACCAGTCAAGTCACTTACACGCACCAGGGTCGTCAGTGGGCTTTGGGAAAGGCGGGGTCCGCTGGCCCAGGGACTCACATGAAGGAGATCCTCTATGACCCCTTCTTGATTTCATTTTCCCCTGTGAAAGTGACTCTCCTGAGGAAGGAAGAAGGCTGCACTGTGAGAATGGGAGACACTGGACCCAGTGTTCCTTGTATTGAGTGAGCATGTGGAATTCCATGCTTTCTAGTATTTCACGTATAACAGCTTTATCTTGGAGCCCAGAATGGACAATAGAAAGAAATTAGAGAAAAAAGGTTAAATTTACTGAGTTTCCCATGAATGACAAATAAAAATTTCTACACTAATTATAATATAGTTACTATTTTAGAAGGCTGAAAGTGTTGTTTTTTTTTCTCTTGAAACCTGAATATGTAGCCAATATTACCTAGGTTCTTCTCTCCATCCAGCTAATGAAGACTAAGGGCACATGCAGGAACAGATAAAGACATGCATTCTTTGGCCAAAGAGGAAGAGGGAATTTCCTGCTCAAAATGCCTCCACCTCTTACCATGGGGAAACTAGATTATATGCTTTTTTGCAAAGGAAGGGAAGGGGTGGATTAGGTGTCTAAATAAAGAGGGGCAGGGGAGAGTGCTCCAGGACGGAAAACCACACTTACTCTCAGTTCTCATTTGATCTGGACCAGAGTAGTTAAGGCTGCCTTTGTCTCCTCTTCACCTGCATTTTGTCTGTCTAGTTCCCATGGTTTTCCAGGAGCATGTTTGTAGTCGCCATTATTTTCTAATCTAAGGTTGTCAGTCCACTGTAATTTTCCATTTATGCAGCTTTGATGATTCCTAAAAGTCAGCATAACCGAGCCATATGTTAGCTTTGACTTAATCATTTTGAGAAAATGGCCAAGCACCAGGTGACAAATATACCTCAAAAATCACAGATGTGTCAGAAAATATAAGATTTAGGTACCATCCCAGATAATACTTGAGAAGTTGAATTCTATAAAGATTCATATTCCTTTGTGTCTCCCATTTTAACTGGTTCAGCCCAGCTGGGGCTCCTTAAGAAGTGAGATCATTAAAACTCTGGGTCCCCAAATAAGAATCAATATACATGTCAGCTATTACTGTGTCTGAACTCTGAGACAAGAAGCAAAAATCACAAAAGAATTAAAAGTCAAGAAAAATTTGAGGGTTTTCATCTTGGGTGTTCCTTTGAATGTCTTTAGATGTGGGTGAACCAGTTATTTCGAGTACACAGCTAAGGTGGTCTTACCTGATGAAATAAGGCCTGGTTACAGCAGACTCTACCTGCTAACAAGAATTATAAGCTCTTTACATTTATATCTTCTAGGCTATATCTGAGAACACTTAGCAAGGTTTGACCCTAGCAGTTCTACTTCTGCACATGATTTGAGATTGTCTATGCTTGTCTATTTTGTTTTACTTTCTACAGAGCTTGCTTGCTTTCTAGTGATGCAAGGGGAATCTTTGCTTTCTTAGGGATAAGTAAGTGCGCACTTAATGTTGGTGGTAGGTTCTGTCAGCACCCTCACAAGAGCAAGCTTTTGACCAGGGATTAAAGTTCAGCTATCAGGACAGTGAATTGCCTCTGGCTCTGGCAACCAGGCGTGGATGCATCCGATCGATAAGGAAAGCTGACGGATGAGTTCGACAAGTGGGACATGTAGTACGTGACCAGCACAGACCCTTACCAAGAAACAAAAGAGTGACATCAGTTGAAGAGGACCACCAATATCTTCAAAGGACAATGTCACCTTGGCCAGTCAGGAACTGAAACCTGGTCTGCAGACTCCTCTCTCCATCCCCCTTCCTTACCATGTGGGATTTTTCCCTTAAAAATTCAGGCCACTGGCAAGGCTTCGAGTCAGCCTCCCCACTAATGGGATCTTAGACTCCCGGCTGGCTCCATCCTCTCTCTCCCTCTGTTCCCCACTAATGGGGGTCAGCCTTCCTTGGCTGGCTCCCTCTCTGTCTCTCTGCTCCCCACTAATGGACCCCCAACTTGCTTACTCGCTGCACCTGTCTGGTATGTGGAGTGACCCTGAACCCAAGGAGTCTGGACCTCCCTTGGTCAGCTCCATCCCTTTACCCTCTGATTAAACCTCTGCTTGCTCACTTGCCTAACTCTGCCCTGGGTTCTTTGAGCGACCTGAAAAACCCCCACAGGTTCTTGGAAACTGCGACTTTGAACAAAACTACGTAGAACAAAAGTAGATCCTTGAATCATGTCATTTCCTTCAGTGTTGACCAGGATTGTTTTTCTTTATCTTATCAACATTTTATCAAAACGAAGTTGAGTGAAAAGATGTGATTTGAGGACCCGCTGTAACAGTGAGAAGTTCTCATCCAGTGTCTAAGGACAGTAAGCTCTATAGGTAAGCTGTTCTCCACAGTTCTTGAGGGGAAGCCCTGCGTCACTAGACTTGATTGACTGAATCTTCCTGCCATGTGATTTCTAATACTATTCTGGACCCTTTCACATCAGCAATTATCTCCTAAAATTACTCATATAGCTTGAAGGAAGCCTGGTGGTAGTTGCAGTCGCCGTTACCATTTATAGGTACGAGGCACTATGCTAGATCCTTTGTGTTAATCATTTAAATATTTTTTTAAGGAAAGGTTCTGCTAAGAATGATGAAGACAATAATGTAGGCAAAAAGAGAGAGGAGGAAAAAGTATTCCACTTATTTTTATTTAGTTGTTCATCTTAACTGTTCTGCCCAACCCCAGGAAACAAATCAGGGTCCTTGGGATGGATGTGGACTGTGCTTTGGCTGAAAGCAGCGGACCAAACCACTGCTTCACCAGATTAATTTGCATCTTAAAGCTATCCTGAAAAAGAGAATATTATTCTCCTTATTTTGAAATTGAAGAAATTGAGACTCATAAGGGTTAATATTCTTGTTCATGGGTATCACACTACTAAGTGATAGAGCTTGGAATCTTATTTTGTCCTTTCCGATTCCAAAACGTGTGAGCGCACGTGCGCGCGCACGCGTGTGTATATAGAGTTACACCACTCTGCTTGGAAAGATCAATGGATGATTGATTCTCTTAAGTCTTTAAATGAAGACTTTATATCTTAAACTCTACTTTAGGATGTACTACTAGCTTTCAGTAACCTTAGAAGAAAGCTCATCCTAATCCTTTTTCTCAAATTCTCTCTGGATAAGTTAGATGTAAGCAAATACCAGCCTGAGCTACATGATTCAAGCCTTGATGAATTCCATCCTAGGTAATGGAGAGAAGCTATTGAGTTGCTATTTAGATTCTTTGAAGAATCATGGACAATAAATGGGACAGGAGCTGGGAAGCTGAGATAGGTAAATATTTTCTAGGCTTTAAAAAAAATGGGGGGACTGTCAGTGAGAATCTGACATCATTCTATAAAATAGTCTTGAACAGATTACACAGCAGACAATTTGTAAGTCCTTGGGCAGGAAAAGACATGATCCCTAAATGCAAACGTTGGCTCACTGAGACTGTCTTGTCCAGGTAGCATCATTTCTTTGCAGGATATTTAAAGTTGCAAAGCCTTGAATAGAGTATGTGCAGCTGCTAGGGTATAGCTGCGGCTCAGCAAGACATTAGGCTGGGTCTGTGCCCGTCACTATACACCCAGAGCTTCCTGGACAAGACACACACACACACACACACACACACACACACACACACACGCACACGCACACACACACACACACACACACATGCTATAATAGCATTGTCTGCATTTGAATGATTTCTCCATCTTCTTTACACCAGATGCCTCAAGAGCATGCAGACATCTGACAGTGGTCATTTTGGGGCTTCCAGAAATACAAAGGTTTTTCATTCTCATCCTCCTCCATGAGTGAATTAGTGCCTAACCCAAGAGGTGTGTCATGCGGGCACTGTGAGACTTTCTATCGCAATTTAAGTGAACATAATGAGAGCATGGAAATGAAAAACTTAGGACCTTGGGAGGCATATGAATACGTTGGATGAGATGATAAGGTTTTAACAGATAAGAACAGTTGAAACAATGGAGCTAATATGTTCTGCAGTCAAACTTTGTCACTCACATCACAGTATGGAGTTCCCTGGCCACCAGGAATGGGACTAGGTGTTGGGGGTAGGAAATGTACACGTTCTTGAGGGGAGAACGCGAAGCAGACGGTCTCGTCACAGTGCTTCGATGGAGGAAAGTCAGGATACTACAGGAACAGGAATGAAATGAACCTCATGAAAGATTGCGGGGCTGGGAGCCTGGGGGAGCTACTGAACCGAGCAAGACATCCTGAAAGAGAAGACATTTGAACAGTTTTGAAGAACGAGGAATAGCTGACTTGTTGCCAAGGTTGGGGTGAGGGCATATCACAGTCATTTATAATGTAGTGACGGGGAGCAGTGGGAGTGGTCCTCCATGGCAGGGACCATGGCAGGGAGATGTGTTACAGATGTTTGTTGTTGCTGGTCCCTGTTTCTGGATTATAGAACGTGAGAGAGACTATAGGGCTTCCTGGAAGAGGATCTGCTATAACTGAAGGTGTGGTTGCGGCCTTACTGTAGCAGCTGGCCTTCTCTACACTCACTTCATCGCGAGAATCCCCGGACACCTGTTAAAAAGACTAAGTCTCAGGCTACTCGCTTGGAGAATCTGATTGCACTTATTCTTCGGGGGACTCAGATATTTATATTTTTGGAATTAATGTTCTAGACCGTGGTGAACTGTTGAAGATTTTATTCAGGGAAGGAACATGACCCTGTTGGCATTAGGAGTGGCTGTTCAGGCCGCAGAGGAAGGAATGATTTGAGAGGGGTTGCTTTTGATAACCTAGGCCAGAAATAATGAAAACACGTGCCTAGGAGAAATGAAAAAATGGTAAAACACTTAGATTGGTTGGAGAGAGACTGAAGTAAAGCTCACTGGATTTGGTCACCCTAGCAGGTGGAGGATGAGGGATGAGGGAGACCAGTTTGGGGGCTTAGGCTACTAGACAGTACCATTCATGGGGTTAGAAGACACAGATGGAGAGTTCTGCCTCTGTCAAGTCAAGTTCAAGCTGCCTAACATATTCAAGTGCAGAGGTCCACAGCGAGCTCTCTGGGCCTGGAGTCTAGGAGGGAAGATTGGTTGAACATGGAAACTTGATGGTCTGCTATGCCCTATGATAGTTAAAACCATGGTTATCAGTGAGGTGCTCCTCAGAGACAGTGTTTAAAGGCCACAACCCAGAGCAGAGCTCTGAAATAGTCCATCTAAGAAAGCTGATGAAATATTCACAGAGGAACCTGAGGTAACACATGGAAACAAGGAGAAGGTTGTAGAGAGTTTCAGGAGGCTGAGCAGTAACATCAAATGCTGCTAAGGGGTCCAGGGGAGAATCATAGTCACTCAAGATTTTTTGAGTGCTTTCTATGAGGGGCATGACTCTGATTGTTTGACATGTGTTACCCTGTTTAATTATCACAACAACCTGGTGAGGTAGGTCCTATTACTACCTCAATGAAATAGGAAGAAACTGAGGCAACCAAGGGGTTACTGACTTAGCTGAAGTCACACGACTGATATAGCCTAGGGCCATGATTTGCACATGAGTCATGGACTCCAGAGTCCTGTTTGTTACTCAACATGACCACTTGACTCAAAGGCAAATGAGTGTCCACTGAATTTACAGCTGGGAAATTCTTCATAATTTAGACTCTTCATGGTGTTGGAGGAAATCATGTGCAGTAAGCCATTGTGGTTGAATTAAAATCCTTAAATATTCTCATCACAAAAAAAAAAAGGAGGAGGGAAGAGGAAAGAGGAAAGGAGGAAGGAGGAAGGAAGGCTATTTGAGCTGATGGATTTATTCATTAGCTTGAATGTGCTGATTATTTCACAGTGTATATATATATGGATACCAAAACATGGAGTTTGTACACTTTAAATAGATAAACAAACTTCCAGTGAAGTTGGTGAATAAAAGATCCCTCAGGAGCCAGAGCCACTTGATGGGCATTGCCTTGTCAGAAGGAGGGAATGCTATCCCTGTGACCTGGAGGAAAGAAAGGTGTGATGTGAGAGCAGGTGAGGAGTGGCCTTGTTAGAGCAGGACACCAGGTCTTATTCTCAGGGGAGTTCTCTTGGTGGAGTGATGTCAGTGCTCCTCAGCAAGTCTGTCAAATAACCTGTCTAGACTCTCTTTACCAGCTGTCACTGAGTGGACATAGCTCTTCTTGCCTCTTCTTCTCTTTTTCTCTCCTTTCCTAGCACCTGTGTAGAACCTCCACTCCTGTTCACTGCTGGTTTCTGTCATGATGGGTACTTTTTCATTCAGGAAGTTAAAAGATGAAAGAAGGCCCTCCTGATCAGATGGGGTGGGCAGGGATGGTTGGTTACTGTGTTGATGCTG
Source organism: Solenodon paradoxus (assembly GCA_004363575.1). Lineage (NCBI taxonomy): Eukaryota > Metazoa > Chordata > Mammalia > Eulipotyphla > Solenodontidae > Solenodon > Solenodon paradoxus. The sequence goes on from RJWH01001938.1 coordinate 220,008, forward strand.
TCCCACAGGAAAAGAAGTGCATGAGGCTGGGAGGGGGAAGCAAGAAGGACAAGGAGGTGGAGGCGACCAGGAGGTGGGTTGGAGTGAAGTCAGCTTGTTGAACAAGCAGAGCATATAAAGATTAGAGTAACCATGACAACAGGCTACCAGCAGAGCACTCAGGATTTGGGGAGGAGGGAGCAGAGGTGGAATGAGTTGGCTGGGTCGAAGCCCAGAGTTTCGGAAAATGTCATTTTTCCCCTCAGGGCTCTTGGCTGTTACAGAAATTTCCAGAGTCACCATCAGTGACTGGGAGAGAAAGAAAGGGGAGGAAGAGAGCAGAAAGCATGAGCAGGGGAGATGAGTCTTCCGGGAGACAGACTGGAGGATGAAGCAGGATTGGAGACTAGAGGTCTAGGAGAGAATTGGGGGTATTCAGTCCACCCCATGTCTTCCCAGGACAAATGCTCTTATGTGGAATCCCATCTGCTCACTTACACTGAGGGACCAAAGGTATCCCAGCTAACATGCTCAGGCTACCACATTTTTCATCTCTGCACCTGAGCCATGAGCTGCTCAGGACTGCAGAGGATGCTGCAGTGTGTGTGTGTGTGTGTGTGTGTGTGTGTGTGTGTGTGTAGTTTGTGTTAATGCAGCCTCTTCATCCAGCCCAGGTAGAAGTGGCTAAGAATTTCTTGGGGATCTTTTTCCCTTGCTGTCTTGTCAACCACGCCGATGACTGCTTGAGACTCTTTACTGCTGTAGCATGTCGATACTTTAAAAGGCATATGCCTACAGTCGGTCCTTTCAGAGTAAGCTCAAAGTACCTACACTGGAAATATAAGACATTGTCACAATTACAAGCAAATGATTCTTTTGACTTAGCATCTCTTCTTCACAGCAGCGTGATCCCCTAAACAACTGGGACCGTGTCAGACACTCGCATTCTACTGTTAAGTGCATGCAAACATGGCTTTGAGAGTGAACCTCCTTCCTCTTTCCCATCCAGACAACCACCCATCAAGTGCTTTTCTGAAGAATTAAAAGAGGATCCTGCATGGAATGGGTCATGCCCGAGGTGCGGGGTGAGTCTGGGGAAGAGTTGAGTCTCCCGCCTCACGCAGCACCTCCTAAAACCATTGTGAATGTTATTGGTGTCACAAATGCCATTTAGAAGATTTTACTATTTTGATTGGGAAAGAAGTGGTCAAGTGGATTCATATCCGTTTCCAAATCTCTTTCCCTCCAAATAAGATATTGGGCAAAGATATTCTTTTGCACAAAAGGAAGTTAAAATAAGAGATAAAGGACTTGAATTCTTTGTTCCAAGCTGTCATTGAAAGCTGTGAAAGAGAAAAAAAAGGAGGACTGATTTCCCTGGGGTGCAGAAGAGCTCTTTCTCTCAAAGCTGGAAAGTCTCTTCTCCAGTTCTCCAGTGAGCCCCCCCACCCCCACCTTTTTAAATCAATGTCTGCCAGGTGGATGTAATTTTCTTATTCTTCTTAGCTACATTAGAATCCAAAAATTCACAGAAGTGTAGATTGTCCAAGGTGATGCAAAGAGTTCCCAGAACCTTTGGGAACAGGCTCTGACTTGAGATTCCAGTGGTTTAGAGAGATTTCTCGAACCAGTGACATCAGTCTGGCTTTGTGCTCTCAGTACCAGCGAGGGAAAACACCGTGTGCGGTACAGGTATCTGGCTGCGTGCCTCCTATGGAGGGAAGACAAAGGAAGACACAGGTACAACGTGATTTGAGAGGATCCCTGTGGTGTGGGAAATGCATTAGGAAAACTCAGGAGGATTTTGAGAGGGTTGGAGAAATCCCCCCACTGGAGCATGAGAAGTATTGACGCGTTCACGCTGTCATCCCTGGCAAACAAACCAGCTCATCACAGAGACACGTGCACAGACAAACCCCCACATATATCTGTACACACGAGCATGAAAATGCAGAGGAAGTTCAGTTTGACGTTTTTTCTTTGCCTCATTCACTAATTCATCTCACAAACGTTACTGAACATTGCTCAGGGCAGAGACTGTGCTAGACATTGCAGGCACCTGCTTGACTTCAGGAGAAAAGAGAAAGAACGCAAAAATGGAGAAGACGTTGTTTGTTGTTCTTAAGTCGTATACAGTCAGAAGGCCAGAGAGACATGCAAATTTGTAGTTGCGTTGCAGGGAAGCAGGAGCTACAGTCAATGGATGGTTGTATGTGCGACTGCCTTGATCAGCTCTCTCCAGAGTGAGGGGTTGGGGAGGCTAAGGAAGGTGTGTATTAGGTTGCTAGGGCTGCCTTAACAAAGTCCCACCGACTGCCTGGCTTAAACACTGGAAATTTATTTCCTTACAGTGTTGTTTGCTGGAAAATTCAAGATTAAGGAAGTTTCAGGAAAGGGCTCTCTTCCTAGCTTGTAGACAGTCACTTTCAAACTCTCTCTGGTGTCTCTTCTTATAGGGCACTAATCCTATCAGATCATACCAATTGAGGTCCTCAATTGATCTTAATTGCATCCATAAAAACCCATCTCTGGAGACAGCCACACAGGAGATTAGGCTTCAGCATTTGAACTTGGGGCCAGCTCAGATGTTTTGTCCATAGCAGCAGACTTTAAGGAGCAGGTGACAAGTGAAATATATCTTAAAAGAGTTTCCCAAAGGGAAAGGGAACTCTCCTCCCCCAAAAGACTAGACAGGAAGATATGGAATGGCTTTATGCCTCTGGGAGACTGCAGATACTTTAGGGTAGCCAGAGGGTAGAAAGGGAGGTGTGGGGGCACATCAGGGGGCTTGGATCGACTTTGTAGCTGGTGTGAAGTCACTGTTTAACTTGAGGTGGGAGCTGCATGTCCAGCCTCATTGGAAGCAGGAGCCCCAGGGGAGAGGGTTGAGCCTGGTGGCAGCAGAGGGGACAGAGGGCTGCTGCATTTAGTGACAGACTGGAATGAAGAATAAGTGGAATATGAAGAGGATTTCCAGGTCCTGGCTTGAGTGATTTGTTCTTCTAGGACATGTAGGCAAGTGAGCAGGTGGGTGCGGAGGGACAGGTCATGGGCACAGTTTCAGACACTTGGAATCTGAGTGTTTGCTTCTAGCTGGGCAGGAGAGATGTCTTAGACCCAGGTGCATTGTTGGTTTTCCTAGCCAGGGGAGTCATGGTGCCCCGGGGCATGAGTGTGCTGATGTTTAGGGAAATAACATGCCAGAGAGAACAAGGCTGAGCACTGAGCTGTAGGGAGCACCGATCATGATGGAAGAGACAGGAGAAGTCTGGGAAGGAAAGGGGAGAGACAGTTCAGGAAGGAATCTCACAGGGAGCTCAAAGGAGAAGTTGCGGTTACCACCAGTGTGGGAAATTGAAGACTGAACTCAGAAGCGTTAATAGAATCTAATTCTTAAGACAGAGCTGGTGACTTTGGTGACTGGTGTCCTTGCAGTGGGAATAGGGCCTCCTGAGGACCTCAGATTAAGGAGTGGAGGCATTGCTAAATGGAGAATAGTGGGTATCCCCGGGAGGGAGGTTTGAGGAGTCAAAGGACTGCCTTGCCAGCTTTGTTTTGGGGATATTTGAGATTCGAGAGACTACGTATTGACTGAAAAAACTCCAGAGACTAAAAAACGAGAACCAAAGGGAAATATTTAAATAAGGTTATATATGCAGAAATGCATCCAAGCTCTGTGTGGTTGACAGAGAAAGAAGGCAGGTAGTAATATCTGGGTGAGAGGAGGTGAAAACTAAGGGAGGAGGTAAGTATAAGGGCAGGGAAGGGGAGGACCAGGGAGGTGAGGGGAGGGAAGAGAAGAAGAGAAGCGAGGAGGGGAGGAGGGAAAGGTGTTGCGTTAGCTCTATGAATACTGTATTAATCAGCTCTTAAATCTGCTCAACCTACTCCGAGGCTAGTTCATTTTAAAACTGGAATTTAAATGTAAAAACCCACAAGTCTAAATACTTAGTCTTTTCGATCCTAGAGAAGGATGAAGTTAAATAGCTCTTTTAAGAACAGCGCTGCATGGAAAATAACTAGGTTTACCCAGCTAAGTTTAGCATATAAAGCTCTTTACTGAATGGCTTCTTTGTCAACCTCAGGCTGGAGGAGTTCAATTCCTTTTTATTTGGTGAATTCCTTAATTGGATTTTGTTTGCTGATCTTACTTTCTCACATTGTAAGATTTTAATAAATCATTATAATCATTCCCTTATGTCTTGCAAAAATACCCTTTCTGACGGTCCCTGAGTGATTTTTTTTCCCTCGTGTTTGCATCATGGGATTATTAGTGTGGCTTACAAATGAATCAGAAAAGGCTTGTGCAGCCAAGGGTGTATTTCCATCATTTTCTAGGCGTGAACTCGGAGCTTGATAACTAGGAGCCCCCGAGGTTGCGCTTGGCTGGGAGGGCACAGCAGGCTTTGGCATATTATCTGGTGCCTGGATTATTGATGAGAGGCTCTGCTTGGAAACAGGGGTGAGATCTCCTATCTGCTCAGTTATTAAGGTCTCTGCAGGAAGCACGTTTATTGGTGATATATGTACATGGCGGCTTCTATTGTTTTCTCAACTCCCATTCTGGTCTGTCAGTTACTGTTGATGACTTGGGAAGGAAGAACTTCTCATTTTGCTTAATCAATATACTCGGTGAGCGTGTGGCTCTAAACAAACCTTTCAGGCCCCTCTCCTGACTCATCTGCTTTTGCAGGGTTGCGGGGTTTTCTTATCACCCTTTTAGGAGCTGGACCGTGACCCTCAGTCCTTTCCTTCAAAGTTCCCGTGTTTTCTAGCTTGCTGCTTTGCTTGTAAACTCCAGCACTCAGAGTTCATAATCAACTTCTGCACCCCTGAAATGTCCTCCGTCCAGTGACTGCAGCTGGGAGGTTGTGTCTCTGCCAGCGGTTCCTGCCCACTGGCCTGTGTAGACTTTGCTTAAGTGGGCGAGGGAGAGGGTGCTTTCTCAAGGCCTGCACACTGTTTCAGCCTCTGTCTTGAGATGGAACTTGGAGAAGTTGTGTTACTTTGGGAGATGGGCAAAGACAGCATTTTTCAAAGTAGGCTCCTCTATTTGGTGATTCAGTGCCCTCATCATTAAGGGAATTCAGACTGATTTGTTTCCTTCTGTGAGTAACCAAGTCACAGATTTCAGTGTAGACTTGCAAGTCATGTTTAAGCCCCCCCACACCAGTTCACTTGCCTCTGTTCTCTGATCCTCCCCCTGCACCCTCCCTCTCTCAAGAAAGCCATCTGAAGAAAATAGGCATAGGTAAGAGGTAATGCCACTCAGACAGTCTCCACCAGGGGCTGGCTCCTTTGTTTGGTGGTGATCTCTTCCTGGGAGGGCTTCAGAAAGGCTGTGCTTCCTTATGTCTCCATTTATTTTCCTCCCTATTTTGAACTGATTTTTGCTACTTATAACCAAAGATCTGGGGAATTTATTCTTTTGGTATTTGCAGTGACTAAATGTGTACCTTGCTAATTCATGCAGGTCACATTTACTGCACGAGTGTGCATAGATCAAAGTTTAGAAACGGAAATGCCCTCCAGAGCAAAATAGAGGCATGGAGTGCCTCAAACAGAGAGAGAAAGAAAATCATTTGCGGAGAAGGCAGGCGTTTGAAAGCATGTGTTGTTTGAGCCTTTCTGCTGCATCTGTCAAATAAGCTTACGAGTTCCGGCACGTGTGTTATTTTTAATTTTGCTCCCAAATGGGGAGAGGCATCGTTTTCCATTTCCCCGGCCCGCTGCAGCTCACACAAGCTGCTTTGCCGGCTGTGGTTGTTGCTGGAAGCCAGCTCTCCCAAGGACCCAGGGGAACGCGGCCACCACTGCTGTTTCTGCCTCTGCCTGTTCTTTGCTCAAAAGTTGGCAAATGCTGGTCATGTTGTGGATCTATTTATAGTAGGCACACGTCTAACCACCTTGGTCTTTTCTTAGCAGCAGCCTGACGTGCTATCAATTATCCATGAGCTGAATGACAGCACTGGGAAGTTAGTTATTTGAGGCAGGTGCCCCGAGGTAAGAGAGAGGGGCCCCAGGTCACCTGGGGACAGCTCCAGATGAAAAAGGTAAAATAGACATTCCTTGCTGCCTGGAAGCCAGTGAAAGATTCCAGGTAGCTGTGGGGACATCCTGAGCTGGCTGCCCAGCGTAAAGACTCTGCCCTTCTTACCTGTGTCTGCTTATTGTTTGCAAAGGCCATTTGAGAAATGAGAGGAGCAGAAGATGGTGATCTTTCTCTTTCAAAAGGAGGTCATTTTTGTTCTGCTCACTGGAGGGTGGAGGGGAGGTGGGCTGGAGGGGAGGTGGGCTGGAGACCCTAGGAGTGGGTGAGGGGGTGTACGGGGGCCTGTCCCTCCACCTGGAGCCTTGCTGCTTGGCGTGACACAGCTGCCCCAGTTAACCCTCCCTCCCTCAGCACCTGTCCGTCCTTCCTCGTCTCCCTCCCTTTTCTTCCCTCTGTCCTTTTGGATTCTAGACTGTTTTTTTTTTTGCTGTCGCTGCTGCTGTTTTTGTTTTTATTTTTGTTTTTTCCCACTGACAATTTAGTTTCCCTTTTTCGGAGATACTCTTCCTTCTTAAAAAAAAATTGTAACAGAAACATTGACTGCCCTGGTGTGACTTTCTTACTTGTCTGCCATTCATTTGGGACAGCTGGGTGGTGCTGTCGGTTTTGCTCCCCAGGCTGTGGTAGTGTGAGGAGGTCATTGTTCCGGCTCCAGGAACTGAATTGCTCAGGAAGATGGTGGGAGAGGGGCTTCTGCTTTTTCTCACATAGAATCACCCTTCCTGCTCTGTTCACTTCTGGTTGAGAGAATTTGAGACTGAATTCAAGTCAAAGGAATGAAAAGCAAAGTAATTAGACTTTCTGACAGCCTTGCCTTCTGGTCTAAGTAAACTGGCTCAGACGTTGTACTCCACTCCTCTCTAAATTTTCTTTTTGCCTCATCTTCTCCATTCCTTTGGGCAGTGAGAGACTAAACTATCCCCTGGATGTGAGTGCATGGGACTCTTTGGGGACAGGATGGCCAGGTCTTAAAAAGGCTTTGGAATCTTTGCAAGTTTCCTAAATCTGTGTGGTGAGCACTCCCTCAGCCCTGGCAGATGCTCCCAGTTGGACCCGGGCCCCAACTCTAATACCATTTGTTCAGCAAATCCGCTTTCCAGGCCAGGCTTGCAGAGTGTCTGGTTCCTGAGAATCCTGGGCCATCTACCCAGGCTCCTGAGGTCCGTTTGCAGCCTTATTATCTTTGGGCAGAGTCACTCTGTCTTTTCTTTTCTCCTCTTCTTCCTACAGGCAGACCGTTCAACTTGAATTGTCATTTAGGGAGCTTATAGGGAGGCGTTGAGACAGTGCACTGAGAACCAGCTGTCCACCAAGCAGATCGTGCGTGTGTGTGTGTGTGCGTGCACACGCATGTGTGCACATGTGAGTCCCTGAGTGCTGGTGACTGTTGGAGGGATGTGTCTGGGGCTGATGGATATCTTTTGCAGAAGTCAAAGCAGTGCACACTGCCCATGTCTGAGACCTCAGATGGCTAGCGAGTAAAGGAGAACGTCCTGCTTTTTGTCTGAAGTTACAGAAAAAAAAATGTAGTTGATAAATATTTGTCCTTCCTTTTTCCTGTTTTCCTCTTCCTCGACTAAAGTTTGTGAGCCCGGAACCCCTCTCCTGGTAGCTTTGCCAGAACCTCATTTTTCCTTGATTTTTGTCCTGTTGGTTATCTTCTTCTTTTGTGCTAGGAGTTGACCGCCCATGAATTTTTATTATTATTTGCCCAACTCTTCTTCTTGTTTCTATCAACTTTTAGTACCCAGGATGAAATCTTTTTGGAATAGGCTTGGGGAGTTTTAATCTGGGAATAGGTTTTAGAAAGAGCCGTATTTTCATTCTGAAGGTTATTATAGCGCAGTTTATGATGTTGAAACATGTTGATAGAAGGTATGTGGTTATGTGTTTAAATCCATAGTCAGTCATAGGTACGTTGTAGTAAGTGCAGCTAGATATGACTGACTAGAGCCTAGACGTGATCAGGAGGCAGAAAGTTGTTTTATTTTTTTCCTTTTGTTAAATTGCCTATTTTCTGAACTTGTTTCTTAAACATCTGTATAGGATCAAATGTTTTTCATTGAGACTAGCAAAATGGTAATAAGCTTTTTTTATGCTTGATTTTTTTAATCTTCGTTGTTCTGGAGTTTAACTGAGGGTTTGGAAAACTACGGTCTCCAGGTCTACTGGTCCCTCTGCTTGTTTTTGTCAATAAAGTTTTATTGAAACGTGAGCATGTTTATATATATGAAAAATATATTGTTTATGGCTGTTTTTGTGCTATAACTGAAGAATTAAGTAGTTTTTACAAGGACTATAACCCACAAAGTCTAAAAGTTCTAGTATTGACCCTTAGCAAACACAGGTTGCCACACTCTGGTTTGATAAATATCTAATTTTCTAAAACTCTTCAGTTTTATCGGGTAGTTTAAATGGTGCTTAGGAGGAATGAACATTGTCTGTATTCAAGGAGATTCTTAACCAATCAGAACAGGAGGAGAGGCACACCTGGAACACGTGTAGTAACGCACACGATAGGAATTCATGTAAAGAGATACAGCAAATATTTCCAGACCTACAGAAGCCCAAAGAAGGCTGCCAGCTGCTGGGAGACACACTCAGGAGTGTGGTTGGAATGGCTCGAGCAATGCCCCTGGGGAAACACGTGGTTGTCAGAATCAAAGGAGGTAAAATGACTTCCGCAGCCTAATCTAGTTGTTAGAAACTTTGGAATGGAAATTAAGGAATCAGAGTGATGTTTGTATCTTCTGACCTTCAGGAGATTTTTGTCTGTGGAACACACCTGTGCTTCTGCAGTAGCAGGAGCCTTGTTTTCTCAAAGAAAGGGCAGGAGGAAATGTAGCCAGTTACTTCATGTGAGACTTACGGTGGTTCTAGACTCAGAGACGCCTCATTTTAAGCCTTAGATGGAAACAAAAATAGCATTAAAACCACAGTTAGCCTGAAATTCAAAGTGGGTTTTGGGGATCATCTACTAATATCTTGCCTGTTTTATAGCTGCAGAAAGAGGGACCACGAGATCTAGCTGGTTGTATTCAATTGTCCCTGAAACCTAGGATTTCTGATGTTTGGTCTTCACTAAACTCCGCTGCAATTTTCTTCCCCTGACTAGTTAAGACCTTCACGCTGGGTGCTTGCTGAGGCCTGCCTTCTGTCTTTGTTCGGCTCGTTCCGCCTAGCCTCAGCTTCCCTGTCCTGTGCCTCCTGCGAGGGCTCCCTGATGCCAGTGTGTGTCCTTATGCTGCCTTCTGTGCTCTCGTCATACCGTGCTCTCCTTGCCTGCACCCTCCTAGTGTCTGCAATAGGGCTGCTCTTATTTTCATTTCTGACCCAACCCCACTGAGCATGTCCGGCTCTAGAGCCAGGGCCCCTGGATTGCAGGAAACAGCTCCATCTCTCTAGCTGGGTCCAGAGTCACACCTTGGACATGTTCTTTCCATTTCTGTGTTGACTTTAATTTAACAGTGATTACTGGGCATGACTCCAGGTACGGACACAATGGTGAAGAAGATCAAATCTTTGTTTTTTTTCTTTAATCTTATTTATGTTTTAATTTAATTTGCATTTTTCAGAACTGTTATTGAAGTAACATTGCATAAGAGCATTATATAGCTTTAAGGTGTGCAGCATTGCAAATCAGTATCTGCAGAGAGCACATTAATTTTGCCACCAACAGTTCAGTTCCGTTCTTCACCTGTGGACCCCTCTGCCTGATTCATCCATCTGCCTTGCCCCTCCACTCTGGCAGTCACCAATTTTGAGTTGTGATCCTTAAAGATGTTATATTTGCAACTGAGGAAATAAGATTGGATTTTGACCAACCCCAGGGACCCCGATTCCTCATATGCAGATCATGAGTTTAGAGTTGATAAACATTCCTTTCACTCAACAGTCTGTCAAATTTCTCCTTTTCAGTCACTTTATCCCACTCTCTCTTACTCCCTCTGCCTCCATCTGATTGATTATTTTATTTAGTCAAGTTATCCAAACAACTAGGATTTTTAGGGAGCCAGAACGAGGTGAGAGAGAGAGAGAAGACAACGGACTTCTTTAGATCACGGATAAGATGGGACCTTTGGGTTTTGACGTGGGAAGTGACAGCCCTTTGAGGATTGGAAGCTGCAGTCATCAGTGGTCTGAGTGTGAGATTGCCTGCAAAACTAAGTGTCTGCAGGGATGACAGAGGATCTGACAGCTAGGGAGAGGGGTAAGGGAAGGCAGAAATCCACAGTCCTCACCTATTTTAATGTCCACTCCTGTGCATTTGGAAGATCAAGGAAACATAAATAGCAGATGATTTGAGCATGGAATGACAAAAAAATGGAGAAGCTGAGTCTCTCTTTGGTGAAATTAAAAGTCTTGTTTAATAGTTTATTGATAATAGAACACTAGAGCTGGAAAAGGTGACTCAGTTGATAAATGTGCAAAATGACTCTGTGGATATGGTGACCATACATTCCAGTTTCAAACGGTGTTTTCTGTTGTTCCCATAAATAACCCTGCAGCTATAACTTGCAAGTCAATAGTTCTTTCCGAAAATATAAGCCCTGGTGGCTGTTACTGTCTGAAAGGCATGATAGTAAATTATCATCAAAGTCAATTTTGTTATCATTATCTCTTTGGTAAATTTATTGGAAGAAACCGCTAACTTGTAAATTATTAACGGTTAGTAATCCCAGTCATAATTTTCTTCCCTTCCCAGTTGTCCTTAAGATGCCCTCTTTCAATTCTGAGAAATATTTTCCTAAAGGCCTCTAAATAATCATTATTTGATTCATGATGATGAGATTAGGTTGGGACAGGTCAATTTGAAATGAACTTCTGATCATAAATAAAGAATCTATTGTCAAATTTTATGTGAGCAAAATAATACTCATTTAATTTTTAATCATTTATTAATAATTTAATACATTAAGAGCTTAATAATTGGTGATTAACCAGTTATTCCAGGGTCTATCTGTTACAGCAATATTCCCTAGTGAATCTATCCTAGCAAATGCAAGCCCATTTCAGAGACAAGAAAACAAGTCTTTACAAAGAGTGAAAACAAAGAAAAATACACAGAAGAAAATAAAACTTCCCTGTGTTTTCCTTTTTCACAAGAGATAATACTACCATATAAGAGGTCATGAAACGAAGATATTGTCTGTTTTATGCTTTGTTTCTGTGCCAAGAAGCACTTGACAAATAGTAGACATGCAGTAAGTATTTGTGGGATGAAGAAGTGGCTGTTTTGTGTATTTCCTCTGAGTGTTTTACCCTGTATGCAGTTATTAATGTGTGACGATTGTATACTAATGATTATACTTTGCATCTTTGAATCATATTTTGTATTTTCGTTTTGTATCTCCCTTTTCCCCATTCCTACCATAGATGCACTTATACTTGGAAGTTGGTAGAGGCATCAGAAGGAAATGCAATGAAAACAGCATTTTGTAAGGAAGGATCTAAGAACGTTTTTGTTTACATTTCAACTCTTAGTGATTCAGAGATCTGGCATTGGTCATTTCCCTTTGTACCTTACTTCAGCATCTGCAGAACTCTATTTATAGAGTCGGTAGTCAGGGGCGGGTAGTCTGTGTTGGATGATGATGGTGGTGAGTAGTGACGAGATCATAAGATATATACAAGGGTAAGAGTCAGAGTCTAGAGTCGGAGTTTGAATCTTGTCTCTCCCATGGTACTAGATAGGCAACCTTGGGTAAGTGGCTGGTACAAGTGGCCTGTCTTATGCTTTCAAAACCTTATTTCCTTGTCTGAAAAATGGGTTTGGCTTTGTGGGGATAGGCTAGGTAGAGTATATCACTATAGCAAATAAACTCTGGGTCTAATTGGTTTAGCAAGTAGAGTGCTTTTTTCCTCACACAGAGTCTGAGTCAGTTGTGGATGTGGGGTGGGCATTACTGGAGCTGTCTCCTCCCTTCATGACTCGGGGTCCACTGTGCCTTCTGGTGATGCTTCCATCCTCCCATCTTGGCACATGATTGTGAATGTCTCCGCTGCAAAGGGGAATGCGGGTGGCACTCTGTCCTGGAACTGCCTTATTGAAGTTACACATTAGCATCACTTCTGCTCACTGGGTGGATTTAGCTTTATAGCTGCACTCAACACAGGGACTGGCAGTAAAGTGTTTGGATACCAAGAACGAAAAGGAGACCCAGGAACAGGTGAGCACCAGCAGTTTTTGCAACTGAACTAATAATGATAACCTCTGCAAACAATGGTACTACCCAAACCTTCATCAGCCAGTGATTTAAAAAAAAAAAAATGACATGCCCTGTTGGAAGAGTGGTTAGGTCTGCTGCTTCTGGCCAGTTTCAGTCCACATACATCCCAAGGACTTGGGTACGCATCCTGGGCCCGCAAACAACCAAAATGAGCAGATAAATAAAATAAATAAAATGTTTCCTTCTGTCTTTTCCTGGCTACCTGCCTACTCGCCTTCATTCCTACCAGCTCCTTTCCTTAAACAAAAAGATAAAATTGCATTTTAATTTTTAATGGTTAACCATCATAAGGAATCTCATTCACCAAATTCCTGAAAGTAAATCCTCTTCAGAATACCTTGCAGTGACTTTAGAAATCACAGTGTTCTGCCTCCTGAGTGCCAGAGGTCTGAGGAATTGCGCCCTGTGAAGGGCTTACTGGTCTCCCTTCTTCCCGTCGGATGGTCACCACGAGGCTCAGTTTGTAAGAACCCACCCACATCTTGAGGATAAAACAAGTCAGACAAAGAGAACTGCTCCCCGCCATTAGAGACGTGTTTGAATTCATGGAGCCTCAGCCCTAAACCTACTTGAGAGCCCTGTTCTGCCAATGCCGGGAGCAGCAAACTTCACCGCCCCTGCAGGGACTAGTTCAAGCCTCTGCATGTTTGAGAGGTCAACCCACAGTGGAAAACACGCCTGCTCTATTTCTCAGTATTAAAAAACCCCAAAACTTGGGATTACTTTTTTCTTTCCAGGATGATGGCCACTGAGAAACTCATTTCTCACCAGGGGAGATTTCACAGTGTGATTTGATCTGTGTGTACCTGAAAATATAATCTAATAATTGGCAGTGTGTGTATCCAAATCTGGGAGATTCAGGCTGTAATCATGTCCCTGTGGGGTCCGCAGCCTATCCAGGTTATGTGTTGTCAGCTCTGTGTGACCTTCTTGTGGCCTTTTCTCCGGGGACCAGAGAAGGGAAGATGGGACTTCATCTCCCTCCAATGTTCTAGCCTCATCTTCACCTCCTGAGTGCACTCTCTCAAGAACAAACCAGAATTGCAAGGATTGAACAGTTCCAAACCAAACTTTAGGGAAAAAAACAAAACCAAATCCACAGTTCTCCCACTGCAGACCCAGTTCGATGGATGCAGTGAATTTCCATGATTTGGTAATATGTTAGTCTGAGGTTTCTACTATGTATTTGTGCTTTGGATTCAGGATTCCCCAGGGGGGATGAGAGTGTACTAGCTGCCTTCCATCTGCATGAACAAAAGGCCACCAAAGCAATCCTTTCCGTAACAAAGGCTAGTTTTCCCTCAACCGGCCCCCGCTCCCACAAAAAAATACATTTTCACCTTATAAGACACAAAAATCATGCTGGATGTTTTTATGACTTCACCACAATTTTAAAGTCCATTTCCCAGAAGAATTCTCTTATGTTAGGCATTATGATGATAATGAAACAGGTTTTGTCTTTTTTATCTTGTCATGCATCATTTTATTTAAGAAGCCGAATTAGCTAGTAGCTATTAGATATGGCTTCAGTCCTGCGTTATTTCTTCTAGGATGAAGCTCTCTTTACTCTTAGATATATTTCTTAGATATGTTTCAACACACCAAGCTGCCCACCAAATCTTCCCCGTTGTCCAGTGGGCTCCACCACCATTTGCCCCTGCCCGCCCCATTCCCTTTGGTAACCTCAGTTCTGTTGCAGATGTTTCAGGCTTGGTTATGTTTCATCTGTTCCTTTGTTTTATCTATTCATGTTCCACCTATAAGTGAGGTCATCTGGTATGTATCTTTCTTCTTTTGACTTGTTTCACTTAGTCTGATCCCCTCTAGTTCCATCCCTGTTGATTCAAACAACAGGGTTTCATCTCTTCTAAGGCTGTGTAGTGTTCCATTGTGTGTATGTATCACATCTTCTTGATCCATTCATCTGATGTCGGGCACTTAGGTAATTTCCAGTTCTTGGATACTGTGAATAGGGCTGCAATAAACTGGGGGTGTATACATCTCTGCGGATGAGTGCTTTTGTATCTTTGGGTAGATGCCCAGAAGTCACACACTTACTTTAAAAATTCTTTTTATTGTAGTAATTATTCTACACATTAAAATAACTTTCTATGTGTAGGTTTCCCATTTCTTAGATATACGTCAACACACCCTGCCCTCCACCAAATCACCAAGTCACACACTTAGTTTTTCCATCCTAACTTCAATTTTTCCTCAATAACTTACTCTCTTTCTTTTGATCACATTGAGTTTAACAGGCTGTTTGTACACCTGGGCCTTGGTTCCATGAGCACCTGTTTCTGGTTTGCATGTTACTCTTGTCTTTGGGTCTGACCCTGTGTCTGCTTTGGAAATGACTGGTGTGCACACAGGTCTGTGGAAGGTGCTGTGTGGTGGTGGGGTGGGGAGGCTGTACGAGGGCTTGTGGCTTTTCTGGTGCACACCTGGCCGTGGCCGTGGGCCTGGTGGGTTCACTGGCATTTCTTTCATCGAAGCTCTACTTCTAACCAGAGCAGAGGTTCTCTGTGCTATTCTTAAGGCAAGAGGACCCTCGCTGGGAAAGATTTTGAAGTTCTATTTCTTCTTTTTTTCCCGTTTCGGGATAACAGCTCACCCACCGCTGCCAGAGCTGCCAGAATTGGAGTGGCAGTAGGTGGGTGAGGGGGGTGGGGGTGGCAGGAGGGATGGCAATCATCAGTTCGGGAACAGTCACTGAGCCAAAGAACTGCCTTTGGCATATGAGAACAATATGCGAGCGTTTGCCTCCTTGCCTCTTTGGAAGGAGGTATGCTCTAAATCTCCTCAAACCAGCAACTATTTATGGCGGAGCATGACTCGAGCAGATACTTGATTTTTTCAAGTAGCACAGGCTTGGCAAGAGTGTTATTGGGCCACTGAGAAACTGTGCACTCATCATTTTTCTCCAGTTATTCATGAGACAAACACAAACTCAGGACAGGAATTGTTTTCAGAGAATCAAGATTGTACTTAGGCGGGATCCTAGTAGATGTAAAAGCTAGAACTTTGTTATTTGAGAGCAGTCCCTGTGGTTTTATGTATTGCTAGAATCAAGAGGTTTTATTTCTATGAACTATTGACTGTGCTTTTCCAAGTCACCCTATGTCACCAATGCATGAAAATGGGAGTGGATATCCAAATCTGTCGAGGTAGTTATTGTAATAGAGTCTACGCTAAGCCGATGAGGAACTGTCATTCTCAGTGTTTCAAGCAGATTTTTGGGTGTAGGTAGTCATGTCTGCAAGCTGAGTACATGCAGATTGGACACCTGTGGTTTGTTTGGTCTGTTTTTGATTTAATTAATTTTATTGGAGGGATATTGTTTCATAATATCATGTAGGTTTAAGCTGTGTATCATTATAAATCAGCATTTGTAGCAATACATTAAGTTCATCAGCACCATTCTAGTTCTTTCTTCACCAGCAGCTCACCCCTCTCCCTCATTTGCTGGCATTCAGACACAAATGTCCCTGGGAGCACTCATGGTGCTTTGCAAGGAAACCTTTCTGCATCAACCACGACCTCTCCGTGAGCTGAGAAGGAGTCAGTGTACAGAGGGACAGGGCATGTAAGAATCAGAAGCTGGAATAAGCCAGAAGGAATCTTGTGGACTTAACTTTCTTCTTTCATTGGGTGATGATTTTTGCATATCTTCTTTTCAAAACCTCAGCATTTCTCTTTCCATCTGTATTTTTTCCAAGTGTTGCGTGAAGAAGAATCCATAAAACTGTTGGGATGAATGACGCCTCTGATGTTTATGTACAGAGGAGTGTGTCTGTGGCAGGCTAACGAGCACACTTACTGTCCTTTACCAATGAAATCCAGAAGATTGTCCACAAGAATGCAGGAACAGCACCTGCTGGATTGGTTTTCTCCTGTTCGGTGTTTCTGATCGGGTGGCAGTTGAGGAAGGAGACTGCTTCCCCCAGTGACTCATGGCCGCCTCACCGGTGGTGTCCCATGTACTGCCATGAGACAGACAAAAATAACCCTTCAAGCGAAAAGCTATCTGTGCCCCGCACTCACCCCGCTTTTTACAGATGATGAACGTAAGGCTGGAAGAGGGTCACAAATTCTTCCTGTCACTCAGAGCATGGCAGAAGGGGGTTTGGATCCAGAGCCCCTTGGACAGCTCGCTCGGTTTCCAGTATAACTGCTGCCTCTCAGGTAGTGGGTGGCCATCTAGTCCGCGCATCTCTTTTGCAGGAGATCTCCCTCATTCCATACAATTGAGTGTCTTAGCTGGTTACTTACAATTTTAGTAATAAATGAGCCTCATGATCCCAGCAAGTCATAGGAGCTTTTCAGAGATGTTAAATATTTGTACAACATTTGAGCAGCCAAGCAGGGGCTGATGGTTATGGAGGCATCGAAGGATGGGGTGGTCTAGATATTGTCTAGTCTCCATTTCTCCCGGGAAGGTGTTACCTGATTTGCTGGCATTGAGGTGGGGGGAGGGGTTGCACACCCAGAGGGTCACCGTGATGGATGTTCCCTTTGCATCTGCCACTGCTGAACTGCTTTGTTTGTAGACCTGGGGTAGTGGGGCCAGGCTGAACCCCAAGGGAGTGTCTCCTGCAGCCTGACCTCCCGCATCCTCTGTGTTAAAATTCCTCATGTCAGACATCTGCCTTCATGCCACGCAGGAGTGATTCACTCACACTCACCCCCAGAATGTGAATATTATCCCAAGAAGTAGAGAAAGAGGAAGCTGGATTTTTTTCCCCATCCAGAATTAATAAACCAAGATATTTAAAATTTATTTCCCAAGAATGTCGACTTCTGTAGCATGTCTCTCAGGCTGCCTAAATGGAATCATTGCTTCAGTTTCTCAGGGCCCCTCATTTCTAAATCCTGTCATAGAGCGTCTAGGCAGAGAAGACACCCACATTCAACTGGCTGTGAAAACCTGTGGTGGGATCATCTTGCATTTTCTTCCGGGCACATGATCGGTTCCTGGCTTCTCTTGCATGTTCCCCTTTCCTGCTCCAACCTTGAAAGCAGCAGGGAAGCACAATCACTGGACATCAGGAGGAGGAATAATTCAAACCTAGAGTAGTTCCTCCCTGGGCAGAGAGAGACCGCAGTGTCGTCCGTCTCGGAACTGCCAGTTCGATTCCACAAGTGGCAAGAATAGAGCAGGAAGCAGACGTTCGCGCTCATATGCTCTGTTGACAAATAGAAGAAGTGGGAATTGGGTGACATGTGACCAAAAATAACTTTGTGTGGACAGACTGAGGATAAAGACACTGGGAGAATCTAGCACACGTACGTGTATAATAATGTAGCCCTTCTTTCTACATTTGTCAGACAGTTTCATAGCTACCCCTTCACTGGCATTGTGACTACATGGTGGGATGGCCACAGGGGTTCCGTTCTTCCCATGGGAAGAGGGAGAGGTCCTGAAGGCACCGCCTTGGGAGCTTAATAGGAGAGCCAGGGCTGGATTCCACAGACAAGTCCTGCACAAAATCCCAAAGAAAGCCTCTTCTGCCTCTAGTTCTGATTTTTTCAATTTTCCCTCCACAGAGGAACTCACACTGCAGCTCTAAAAACTGGCCCCAGAAGCCTCCAATTTGTCTTTTGATTTTGTTTTTAAGGGAAAGGTTCAGGCAGGAATGAAGGTGAGCAGGCAGGCAGGCAGGCAGAAAGAGAGGAGGGAGAAGCGTTTCTATATTTTATGTAGTTGTTCATCCTTGGTTGTTCTCCCTGCCCTGGGTCATAAACCAAGTCCTTAGCCTTTGTCTACAAGCACCAGGACAGCCCTTCTTATTTGGATTTTCAAACCTGGGAGAAGACTTAGAATTGATTTTGTCTGCCTTTTCGTGTTGGAAATGAAGAAAAAGGAGTCTTTCACAGGGTTGACTGTTTCTCTGGCCCCGGCTACTCTCTAAGATACCTGGAGTGGATTTTGAGAAGTAGGCCAGGAGAATGCAGCCCCTTGGGTACATGGCCTGGCAAGCTGAAGTGTCTTTGTGCGAAGAAAGAGATGCCCTTCTCTCAGGCGGACATGGAATAGACTGGACACATAGCTTCATGGCTGAACTCGGCCAGATGTCTGCTCCCTGGTCCCTGGCTGGCAGGACGCTAACTACACACCAAATGAAGTGACTGCCTGGTTTTCCCAGTTCATTTAAAACAGATTTGGATGGAAACTGTACCGAGTGAGAGAGTAAGCTTCTATTTGGTAGATGAGGAGGCCCATATGCCTACTAATTGCCCTCATTTAGAGTAAATCAATCAGACTTGCGGGGAGAGGGAGAAATCTTTCTTTTTCTGTGGTTATGGGCAAGAATAATTAGGATGAAACCAGACCTGCAAGAACTGGTTTGACTGATGATAGACATTTTCAAGTTCATAGCAAAGCAAAGAGACTTAATGAAAGTCTGGCAAAGTTCAGTGAGTTTCTAGTGAAAAGGAAAGGAAAAAATAATCCCAAATCTCTGTGTATTAAAAAAAAGAAAAGGGTACATGGTGACCATAGTAGCTCAGATGTTAATTCAGTGACTGGGGAGTAGACCATATCAAGTCTGGGGATTGGGGTTCAAGACCTGGAGTAGGAAGGCGGGATGCTGAAAAATCAGAATGAATGAATAAATAAATAAACTCTTAGTCCTCCTCTCTCCTCCTCCTGACTGCCTGCTTTCTTCCCTGCCTTGCGAGCTCTTAAAAAAAAAAAAAAAAGGTCTTCATTTAACACAGGGCTGGTAAGTTTGAAGAATATTTCCCAAGCTTTCCCAGTACAAAAGGACATTTCCTTCTGGAGGCCTGAATTTGAATCAATAAAGTCAGGTTGGTGTCAGTGGTTAATGCTTAAAGCTTCCAAACATCCCTCCCCACTCCCCACACACACTGTTGCTAGTGCATTTAACTAATATGACATTTCATGTTAGAAGATAAAAGTCACTATAACAGTGATCAGTTCTTTGGTAGTAAAAACAGTCCTGTATTATCATGACTAGATCCTACTTGTAAATGATTTTGAGCGACCCAGCGTTTCTCTTTGTATGACTCCTGGCGCTTGTAATCATGTTTCACATATGCATTTAACATGTGTCTCTTCCAGTAGCTTATAGTCAGTCTAGCATAGTGGCTGGAAGTCCAAACAGTTCCACTTTAGTCGCCTGGTCACTGTGTTTTGGTTTGGTTCCTCGTTCTGCTCTTTCGTTCTGCCTCTGTAAAATGGCAGTCATTGTAGAACGTGTTTCATAGGGCAGTTCATTGGGTGCATCAAATGGAATCATCTTTGTGACTACTTAGCACTGGGCTCAAAACATGGAAGCTCTTGATAGGTATTGGCGGCTACTGTTGATAGACTGTAAGGGACAGTTTCTGTCAGAATTATTCCTTTATTTTTCCCAGATCTCAGGGCACTTAGATGATGCATACTGTTTGAATGAATGAATGCATGGTCCCATTTCTTTGCAGCGCCAGTGCAGTGAAGCTTCAGATTACTGGCTATGTTGTGTGTGAAATTAGTTCCCATGGGGCTGGGCCTTTCCTTGAAATTGGCATGTCTATTCTGCCACACTTTGTTTAACAACAGCTTGATCTGCCTTGACATACAGGCTAATCTCTAGGCAGCATGAGGCCTGGTTCATAGCTTCTTAAAGATTGACTGCTGCTGTTGAGAGGCATTTCAAAATACAACGTCCAAATAAAAGGGAAGGGAAGAGGAGCTGCCCCGGGAAACAAGTCAAGGGATATGGGTTCTAGTACCACTGTGACTAGAGATATCACTTCACCTGCTGAAACCCATTATGCCCCGTAGACCCATCATGAAATGGAAGGATTGACCTCCATGATCTTCAGAGTATAGTTTTGCTTTTTATGTTTTGTGATACTTAGAGTTTAGTTGTTTTTTTAATTCCTTAAGTATACAGATACTGATAAAGTTTTATCTCATAGAAAGAATTCACATTGTGTTTCTGGAAATTGTCTTTCTTTATAGTCTAAGGGGTTTTGCTGTTAAAAGGAATCCTTCCATGCATATTTGCTATAAATCAAGAATCTTTCTAAACCAAATAGTTATTATCATCTAGTGTCTCTGCTTTGAAAATTTGCACATATTGTTTTTCTTAAAAGCACATCAAAATGTTTTCAAGTAAAGCTAACACCATTGGGGAGTGCACACAGGCCCAGTATAGGAAAGCAAGTATTTTGGGATGGACATTTTAAAAACACTGTCATGTTTTTGGCCTCCAAATCGTGTTCGATAGTTTTCAGTCTAATTTTTAAAACCAATTAGCCTTAATTTTTAGAAATTAGTTCCTCGATTAGCCAAACTTGATTCTTGTTTCCTAAATGATAACAAATAAAGATCATTATTTAAAGTCACTATTATTAGTAACATGAGGGCAGCTTAAAAAAAATGGATGGAGTGCTTCTCTCGTGACTTATGTGAGCTCTGATTAATTTAATCATAGTTCTATATCTAATGTTGGAGACCTGACACAAGGTCTTGATTGACAAACTCTATTTCCTCCTCATATTTATTCATTCTCTTGATAAGCTAGGAGTTTATGATTAAATTAAGCTATTTTTATAACCTGCAGAAGATCACATATAGTCAGTTTCAAGATCCCTTTGCTTCTAGTGTTTTTCCTAGATGTTTGTTTTGCTTGGGACAAACAGGACGCTATTTGTGAGGTTTTGTGTGTGTGTGTGTGTGTGTGTGTGTGTGTGTTGTTGTTGTTGTTTTTTAATCTCATATAAAGAGGTTTAAGTGTTTTTTCTCTTTCAGCTGACCATTTTTAAAGTTAAATATATCAATTGTTAAGCTCTTTAACAGAGTCTCTCATTTATTTCTCAACAAGTAACCTGTTGAGGTCAGGGCTGCAATTCATCCCATTCTGCCATAGAGTAACTAAATACTTTCCCCACTGTCACATAGCTTGTAAGGGTTAAACCAGGTCTGAAATTCAGGTTTGTTTGTCTCCAAAATCCTTGCCTAAGCCTCAAGATAGGCTGCCTCCTATAAAAACCTCCCCTGACAGAGATTGCATGCTGAACATATTCTATTTTAATATTGGAAATGGTTTACTGATGTCCCCAATGTTCATATTGGTTAGGCTGCAGGATTTGTCTAAACATTTATTAAGAGATCGAGGCCAAATTAATAACGTCTTCTCTGAATTTCCCTTTGACTTATTTTGGGCGAAATTTGAATGAGCTGAGGTGGGGAAGGAGAGGAGAAAGCTGTGTGGGAATTAAACTCTGTGTTCAGTGTATGAAGGGGATCCATGCACAGCACATAGGCTCTGTGTGTGAAGCCCTGAGTGGAGCATCCAGACCACACATTTCGGGACATTGTTTCCCGGTGCATAATGGCTCTGCTGGGGTGTCCCTTGTCAGTGCACTGTGTCCTGCAGTCTGCACAGGCTCTCAGAAAGGACTACCTGTCTCAACTCCTGCTCCTAGTAATTTCATTGCTCAGGACTCATTACCCTTCCTCTGGTTGGGCCTTGGCAAGGCCCACTTGGTCTGTTACAACTAGTGTCTTTAAGTTTACATTAGGAGGACCAAGAGTTGAGTTTTTGTTTCCTTCCTTCCCTAAATTCCTTTGGATTCCTTATGCATTTTGGTCCTACTGTCTTCATAGTGATCCTTTTTTTATTTTTTATCTTTTTAAGGAAAGGCGCAGGCAGAAACAAAAGCAGGCAGAGGCAAGCAGGAAGAGAGAGGAGGAAGAAGCATTTTTATTTATTTTATTTAGTTGTTTATCTGGGTTGTTACTGCCAGCCCTAGGGCATGAGCCGAGGGCCTTGAGAGTGTTTGTGGACTGCACCCAACCACTGCTCCACCAAGACATACCCATAGAGACCTATTTTACATACTGGCCCTTTTTTATTCCCAAGAAAATAGCTTGCTGGTCAACTGACATTTCAACACCTAAGAGGTATCTTTGCACCACCAAGAAAATTAATATAATCAGGTGGAGGTTAAAACTCCTCTGCCTTGTCATATACCTCAGCGATACTTTAACTAGACAGCAGTAAAAGCTGGAACACTGGTATATTGAGGGACCCAGGAAAGTTACAGGTAAGGAGGACTTGACCAAATCTGCAGGGTTCAGAGAATATTTTCTAGAAGGAAGATTCCTGATTCCTGATGTGGAATCTGAAAGAATAAGTAATATTTAGCCAAACAGAAAAAGGTGGAGTTTTTAGAGAAGAACATAATTTGAACAAAGGAATGGAGGATTGAAATAAGGATTTGTAAAGCAAAATCAAGATAGATTAATATCATAAAAGCATAAAGGATGAAGCAGAGAATGACAGGAGATAAGTTTGAAGATATGCCTAGGAGTCCTGACACGAAGTCCTAAAATTCAGTGTCAATGAGATTGGAATTTATTTTAGCCAACAGGGAACCCCTGAAGGGTTTTAAATGGAACAGAAACATTCATCATGTTGCTGACTCTAATTGCAGTATAAAAGATGGATTTGGCGGGGGCCAATAGCAGAGTGGAGACACGGAGACTTAATTCATAGAAACTAACATGATATAAATATGAGATGAGAAGGGACCCAGTCACGGCAATGATAATAGAGATAGAGAAGATTTTCAAATTATGGAAAAGGGCTAATGGATAGACTTTGATGATTGATTGGAATGTACAAAAGAGAAAGAAAAATTAATATTTGTTGATCACCTGTTTTGTGGCAGGCACTTCAGAGTTCTGAGGATATAGAAATCTGGAATTCTAGAAATCTAGAATATTGTAAGTTCTCTTCATATGAATTATCTATTGCTCCTTAAGAAATTACTCCAAAATTTAGTGACTGGAGAAAACAGCATATGTCATCACACAGATTTGTTGGTCAGGGATCCAGGAGTAGCTTAGCTGACTCAGTGTCTCCTATGAGGCTGCAGTCTACCTGTTGGATAGGGTTGCACTCATCTCAAAACTTGCTTGTATCTAAAGAGTCTGCTTCCAAGATCACACACAAGTGTGGTTCCTTCCTCAGGGAACATGCTATAGGTCTTCTTTATAACCTGACAACAGGGCTCCCCTTTGGAAACAATCCAAGTGATGTGAGAAAGAGCACAAAGTGAGGCTACAGTGTCTTGAAAACCTAATCTTGGTGACATTCCATAGCTTCTGCTACATTCTGTTTGTTAGACGGAAGTCCAGAAGGCCTGCTCCAACGTCAGTGGAGGGAATAAAGCAAATGCATGAGTGCCAGGAGACAGGTAACCTAGGGGCCATCGTAGAGGCTGCCTACCACACCTGTATGACTGAGTAGGAGGTTACATTAATGAAGATCAGAAATGCAGCTGAAAGAACAGGTTTAGGGGGTTGATGAAGAATTTTCAGGTTGGGACTATTTTCTTTTTAAGCATATATATGCAGCAGCATTAGTATAAGAGATGTGCATTGGGGGAGGGAGCAGTAATAGGTGACATATGAAACCATCAAAATGATGACCACATTGCCTTCATCAAATCATTACTCAGAGGCCACCCTTTCAGCAAGGTGTATCTTGACCAATATATTTCAACTCGTAATCCCCCTTCTTCATTCTTCTTCATTGATATCATCTCACTTAACATTTTCTATCATGTTAATACTTCCCTTAATGATTGTGATTTGTCTGTCTTCCCCATCAGCTCTATTAAAGACTAGTTCTTTGCTTTGTTTGCTGATATTTCCTTAATGCTTAGTAGAGTACCTGATGAATAGTTGATGTTAAAGAGTTGTGGTAGGAAGGACAAAAACTTCCAGAGGTGGTATACCCATCAAAAGGTGGAATCAGCCAAGTCTCCATCAGTGGATGAATGGATAAACAAAATATGGTATACACATACAGTGGAATAGTATTCAGACTGAAAAAGGAAGAAAATTCTGACGCAAACTACGACAGGGTGAATCTTGAAGCTATGCTGAGTGAAAATAAAGCACTCACAAAAGGGTAGTTTTGTAGGATTCCACTTACACGAGGAACCTAAAATTGTCAGATTCATAGAGGTAGATAGTCGAATGACTGTTGCCAGGGTCTTGGGGGGAAGGCAGGGTTAGTGTTCAACAGGCACTGGGTTTCAGTTGGGGAGGATGGTTTCTGGATATCAACAGTGGTGATAGTATAAATGTACTTAATACCACAGAACTGTGCACTTAAGAATGGTTAAAAAGGTAAATTTCATGTTCTGCATATTTTGTCATACACATAAAACATTTCCAGGGCTTGTAGAAATGTTAAATAAGCTAAAGATCAAGGAATGTCCATTCAGTTTGCCAAACCATTGGTGACCTCGGTGAGAGAGGTTCAGTGTGACATGGGGATAGATTGCCGTGAGTTAGAGAGTGATTGAGAAATGAGCTGGTATGCAAGTGATAGGGAGTTTCTTCATGAAGGGGATCTTAGAATGTTTTCAGGTAGTATTGGAGTGAGTGTGAGAGTGTGTGTGTGTGTGTGTGTGTGTGTGTGTGTGTGTGTGTGTGTAAGCACAAGGGTGGGCAGGCCACTTAGAGAAACAGCTTTGAATCACAAATGAACAGTAACACAGATAGTGCAAATGCTGGATTGGTGGAAGTGAGGAAGGACACTGAGGCAGCCTTTCATATCCACCCGCATGTAGGAAGTGTCTGAAATTTTCCAATTAGTTAAAGACGTGATACATGAGGAGGTTTGAAGAAAATTATTACCATGGCCTTGAATGACTCATCATCAGACTGGTGTCTGCATCATCAGACCGGAGTCTGTCAGATCCCAGGACCTGCTTTTAAGACTAAACTCTACTGAACTGTGGAAAAAGGTTAGTGGTTTAGAGTAGTTGGGACCTTAGGTTCTGGGGCAGTGGTCCTGGTGAACAGCAATGATTGTCAGAAATGAACTGGTGAACATTCTTTTATCTTATGTTTATGAGAGCTTCTGAATTCGTATACTGTACTCTAACACATACGTTGTATGCAAACTACCTGGGTATAGTCAATCAGGCACATTTTACAAATGACCAAGAATTATGTACTAGATATCTATCACACAGATTCCACAGCATGAGCTCACTCTCATCTTCATTGAGTGAGCTCCATGATATGAGAGGCACACCAAACAGATATCTACAACTATCCACTGAAAAGTTATGTTCTGAGTAAATCTTCACTTGTTCTTCTAGGTGGTACTGCAGTTGCATAGCAAGCAGTTGATACATAAGCAGATACACTGATAAGACAAGTGACAGAACTGCAGGTTTTCTTAAGAACTGTGAGTCCTTGAGTTTTAAAGTATTGTTAGAAGATGAAAACTTGTACCAAGACACAAGACAGATTCCCAAACATGCATAATTCATTTTAAGGTACATGTTCCCACTAGAGCATAAGCTGTTAGCTTTAGGGAAAGCCTGATCAGGGAGAATTTAGGACAGAGATAGGACAGGGTTTGTGTTTGGGGGACCAGTAACTCTGAGGTTAATTTCAGCACATTTCTGAAAGTCAGATGGGCCACATTTCAGACAGAAGATCTGTGGTTTTATTCAGCCATGAGCTCAGGTTTAGGAAGCCAAAAAAGCAAACCTTATGGGAACAACTGGTTGTAGAATTCAAGGCTAGGCAAGGTCAAGGACTTGAAGAGATATATGAGTTGCCACCAGAATACAGAGGTGGGTCTGATTTGCAGAGGAAAGTATTTGCCTCACAGTTTATTTCGGCGTTAAGGCTTTTGACATGTGGTGGCACCAAGGCACATCATAAGATCGCACTGCTGAGAAGAGCCGCCATTTGTTGGGTCTGTACTGGGTGCCTTTAGTACTAGTAGGTACCTAAAGCTGGAGAAACATACAGAAAACAGACCAAGTTCTTGGTCTCGTAAAATTTATGTTTATGTAGAAGGAGATAAATAATAAATACCTAGGCAAGTATAAAGGGAGTTGGAAGGTGATAGCATTTGGAAAACAGAAGAAGCAGAGTGAGGAAAGAGTCTGAGAAAGGGTATAAAATGTCATGTAGGATGCTCAGGAACAGCCTGGCAATTTGAACAGAGGTACCATATATGTAAGGGAAGAAGCCAGACATTTTGGGAAGGCTGAAGAGAAGGCAGAGCAGGCCCAAAGGCCCCATGGTTGCGAGAAGGGAATGGTGGTGAGATGAAGCTGGAGGAGATGTGGGCTAGGGTGTGCGCAGTCCAGTAGGGGTTCATTTTCAGCGTTTTTGCCTTTTAATCTAGTGAAATGGGGAGCCATTGGAAGCTGTACTAGGCATTTTGAAATTTAGCTATATTATCTTCACCATACTTGTCTGAGACAGAATATTATCCACTTTTTACTTTAGTGAGGAAACTGAGACAAAGAGCTGAAATGACTTGCCCCAAATCAGCTCTGAAGTTTTGGAATGCGACTCAGATGGGTTCCGTAGGGGATTGCAGAGAGATGAAAGAAAACTTGGGGAGATGGACGCACACTCATCTTGATTGTGATGATAGTTTTACGCATCTATATCATACTAAAACCCAAATTATATTAAAACCCATCAAATTGTACTTTTTTAAAAAGGAAGGGTCCAGGCAGGAGTAAAAGCGAGCAGAGGCAGGCAGGAAAAGAGAGGAGGAAGAAATAATCTATCTATTTAGTTATTCATTTTAGTTGTTTCCCCAGTCTCGGGGTATGAACTCTGGACCTTGGGATGCGTGTGGACTGCGCCAACCCTCTGTTCCGCCAGGGTCTGCTCAAATTGTGCACTCGTAACGTGCGATATTTATTGTCTCTCAAATAAACCTCAGTACACTGTACAGAAAAAAATGTTTTTAAAAATATGGGAATGTCTTGAAGCAAAGAGGTAACATTCATGTTTTGTAAAAGGTAGATTGGAGTTCAGAGAGAGCCAGCACAAAACCCAGGAAAAAATCTGATAAAGCCCTGAAGGTAATGTAGAGAGGAAAGAGGAGCTGGATTGGACAAATGACAAGACTGGACAACTGATTGAAATGAGGGGTCAGAGTAAGAAGGAGTGTGGGGTGAGTGTCACTTGGGAGCTTGGTTAGAATGAACGTGATATCAGTCACCAAACTCTGAAGTTCTGGAGCAGCAGCAGGTTCTGGGGGAATGATGAGTTGTCAGTATGTTGAGATTGGGCTCTCCGTGGAGGATCCAGGATAATAGATAGTTTAAATTAGGTAGACTTCTGGCCTAGAAATAGAGATGTGGGAGGCAAGGTGAGAGAGATGGTTGAGGTCACAGTCACAAATACATGACATAGGGATGCGAAGGGCAGAGAGGTTACAACTTTGAGGGACACTGATATTAGAAAATGAGATTACAGGTTAATATTTGGCATGCAGTGTGCTCTGTACCCCCTCTCATGCTCGTTGAAGCACTGTTCATCCGTCCTCACACTCTTCCCTTTAAAAATCTCTCAGCATTGAGAACCGACTCTATTTGATCAGTGTTATTCAGGAAGATGAAATCCTCTTTCCATCCCGATGAAAGCAGTGAATGGGAAACCATTAAGGCGATGAAGGAGCATATCTTGGAAACCAGGAAAGCAAAAGCAGTCATCATAGACCTCAGTCCTGTGAGGACTTAAGCCACAAATTGGATTTGATCATTTGAAAGTTAGTAAGGCTTGCTTGAAGGTCATTCAGTGACATAAGAAGACAGAGCTCAGATTAGAGTGGATTGAGGCAAGAAAGTGAGGACTGTTTTTCTTAGAAGCTCAGCTCTGATGAGATGTAAATATTTTACGGAAATAATCTCTATTACTTTTGTAAATTTCTTCCTCAGTCAAATAATTGCATTAGTTTTGTAGACTCTCATATTTGTTTCTTAAACCTTAAGATCCTTGGAATTTCTTTGCTAGGAGTCCTTGGAGCACAATACAAGGGTACTTATTTCTGGGCTACATCCTTCCCTGAGGTCTGGAGGAGACTTGCTGAGTGCTAGAACCATCTGGGGTGGTCGCTCAGTAGTGGTCCCATCCTGTGCCTGCCACGGAGACACGGGAACCAAGGTAGGAGAGATTGTTGAGGCCACATGACCCAGGGGTGACAAGGGTGGAGAGGATGGAACTGATATTTAAGATGAGATGAACGAATGCTCTTGGGCATGCAGTGTGCCCTGTGCCCCTTCTCATGGTCTCAGGAAATACATCCATCCCCACACTCTTTATTTGAATGTTTGATATACAGTTTGAGAAGCCTATAAATTTGTAAATATTTGATTGGATCTTCCCCTACTTCTTTCATCTGCTCCTTTGCCATTATGTCAGTAGAGCCCTAGGAGGGAAGAGACAGAAGTGCTTCTTGGCCCCACATCCCTTGTCCTGCATTTGCTCATGATGCTCTCTGCTTAAGTGCAAGTGGTGCCCTGAGGGCACGCAGGGCTCTCAGGGGAGAAGTGGGATGAAGCCCAGGCCCTCGGTTGTTGCCTAACTTAGCGGTTTTGATCACTCTTCTCCTTTGGTTGTCAAACTTTTGTTGTCATATGATGTATTTGGAAGTGAAAACAAGATGCGGTATTAATTTGTGGAACGTCTGCTCTTCCTCTAGATGAGGGTCACACACCTCATGCTCCCCATGACATAGGAGAGATAGGCCGGTAATTTCTGCAGCCCTTTCTCCTTTAGAACCTGATGAATAATGCCATCTCCTTTAAGGAAAAATGCTCTGTTTCCATGGAAATGGCTTTAGGAAATTGTTTTGGGAGCTAAAAATCTCTTCACAAGATAACACTTGATTTTCTTGTGCACATTTCAAAAACAACAGCACATTTGACATGCAATATGCGTAAGTAGGTACTTTGGTAAATAACAAAGACATTCACATCAGACCTGTTTTAACAAAGAAACAAGGTCATTTAGGAAAGAGGACTATACTCCCTGGGAAAGACATTAAAACTTTGCCAGCATGCTTAAACAAGTAAAAGACCATCAACATCTTTCATAACGCTGTATGTCAAAGCAGAGGTCCATAGCAATATAGCAAGAATTCTTGAGCTCTAAAAGATATTTGTTAAAGGGAAGACATTTTAGAAATATTTAGTTTAGTTGATTTCTTCATGAAGTAAAGGTTGTTGATGATTTTGCCTTATATGTGAACACTTCATCCTCTGTGGAAGAAGTCATTGCAAGAAAGCTCTTGACAAAAGAATGGAAGGAAGGAAGGATAGGAGGGAGGGAGGGAGGGAGGGAGAAAAGGAAAAGGAAGGAAGAAAGTGTGTATTTTAAATTAGAATCTGCATTTTCCACAGACTTTGGAACTCTCAGATCTTTCTAGCAACCTATGTCATAATTCAGTACCATTGTTTTGATGAATGATTTCAGTCTGCCAGGGTTGTTTTTGGAAACGAGAGAATTATTTCACCTGTTTTATTTCTCAAAATGGTATTGTGAGAAAAACATTTTGAGATTGGATTTTGATCGGAAAGGAAAAGTATAGAAGAGAAAACAGTTAGGGGAGGCTCTTGTAGTAACGCAGGTGAGGATGGCTTAGACTGGTGTGGGGCAGAGGAGATAGAGGTAATGGAGAGAAATGTAGAGTAGAAATGCCTGGATCTACTGAGGACTGGTGGTGGAGGTAGAGGGTGATAGAATCCTCCAGGGAGCCTCCCAGGACCCAAGGAGGTGAAAGGAGCATTAATGAGATGGAATAAAGACAAAAAGTTCAGTTTGGGATAGCTGGGTATGAGGGGTCTTCAAGGTGAGAGATATACCAGGCAGTGGGAAATGTGACCCGGGGCTTACAGGAGTCTTTGGACTACAGATAGGGGACATTACAAATACTGATGTTTGATGAGGGCTTGAATAATTATGCTAATAACTCATTTTTGGTTCTGTATAACAGCCATAACATTAAAAGAGGATATACCCCCCCAAACAAAGGAAAGATGTCAAATTGGGACCCATAAAAATTCTTCAGTAGATGTAAAGAGAATGCAAGAGTTAGCTTCAAAGAGAAATTCAAAACTTTTCATTTTGTTCTCTTATGGTATGATGCACATGGAAATGTATGCTTCAGAGGGCAGTAGAGGCTGTTATCAGAAGTCAGGGAACAAAAGCCTGGGAAGAGAAATTAAACAGATTAGTTTACCACCACTTTTAGTTTGCTGAAGTTAATTAAGTCTATTTATAGTTTATGTGGAGAAAATACCACTGTTTTTAAAAATATTGCGCAACAGTTTTTAAGCTATTTGAAATAGAAACATAATGTTAGGTTCTCCTTTTCAAGCTGAGGGGGAAGTTTCCCAGCAAGCTAGAAGATTTTAATGCTGACTGGCCTGTAGTATCTGCAGGTCACCTCGGGGACACAGCGATATACTGAGGAAAGCCAAAGAAAGGATGTTATAGGCATGAAAATTTAATAAATTGGGGGAAGATTGATTGAGCAAGGAAAAATTTGGTTGTTTTGACCATTTGTCAGGGCTGTCCCATTTTTATCCCTGCCCAGAGGAATATATTTCAAATCTCTTGAACTCTAGATTACTTATTAAACAACAAAAACAAGACCAGCGCTTCGTCTGGTTTATCATTTGTTCTCCAGGCAGAATATATTTGGACCATTTTTTTTCTTGGCTGCCTAATGCGAGTGTGTGCACACCTATCTGTATGTGTCGGGTGTTGCCTGCATGAGCATCTGCACACACACACACACTCACTCACACACACACTCACAGACACATTTGGTGGAGGAAGGGAAGGAGTGTGGGAAGTAGACAGAAGGGAAACCACAAGCTCTGGGAGGCAGGATTATTAAATAAGAGAAGGGGAGCATGAGAGCAGAAGACCTGGGATGAGTTCCTTCAGGAACCCTTGTCAGACCTTCTTGTTCCCTCCTACCTTAAACCTCGGTAAATGCTTCCACTCTTTTCCACCCCAATTTTCCTCCTCCGTCACTGGTTGGTCCTTTCAGTCTCTTGTTAGAACAGTCTTGCCTTTCCAGCTGATCATTGTTGGGGAGCCCCAGGGTGCAGCACTAGCACTTATTTTCCCAGCAGCTCCCCTTGGAGACCTCACCTGGCTCAATGACTTTAAATATTATTTATATGCTGAGGACTCTTGATGTGTATTTCCAGTCCTTAGCTCTCTCCTGAACTCTATACCATCCCTTTGATACCTTTGTGGAAATGTCTGATAGGCATCTTAGATTTCATTTGTATAAAGCCAAATACTTGATTCCCAGCCCTCCAACACAGAGCCCTCCCTCAGTGTCCTCATTCCAATAAAGGCAACCTCTTTGTCCCCCCGTCCCAGAAAAGACACCATTCTTTGTCCAAAGCCTTGAGTCATCCTTGGCTTCTCTTTTTGACTCAGAATCCACCTTCATCCTATTAGCAAACATCTCTGCTTTCAAGATGTGTCTGGTCTCTACCCTTATCACCAACATTCTAATCAAAGCTCCCGTTTTCCAGACCATGGTGGTGGATTACCAAATGGTGTCTCTGATTGGACACATCTTCATCCACACACATGCAGGGCTATTAATATGCCGGTTAATGTGACCCTTTAAAACTTACAGCTGTTTGTATTGCTTCCTGGTTCAAGAATCTAATGGTTTCTTTTCATCCTTAGAAAACCCCAAATCCTCATCATAGCCTAGAATGCCCTGCATATTCTGGTCCCAAATGCCATTATAGTCTCATCTCCTGTCACTCTATCCTTCACGCACTGAGGTCCAGTGCCATCCATTTCCTTATTCTTCTCACAACGAGCCAAAAATCTGAGCACATTGGCACTCTCTATAAAGCTCTCTTGCATTTCACATCATCAGATGTGAACTTCTCTGAGAAGACTTTGCTCATCCCTTATCTACAACAGCATTCCATCCTCCTGGTTCTTGTTCTGCCATCAAGATTTGACTCTACATTCCAATGTTTGTTTGTTGTCTGACTCTCCACCCAGCTCTAAGTGCTTTCAGTCAGGGACTTGGCTGAGCTTTTCTGTTCAGTGTCTCAAATCCAGAAGGCTGCCTGTACATGAGTCATGTAAGTATTAGCTGAATAACAGAATCAATAACCAGGGAGATCAGTTACTTTTTTAATTTATTTTTTATTGTAGTAATTATTCTACACATTAACATAATTTCCTGTGATAGTTTCCCCATTTCTTAGATATATTTCAACACATCCTGCCCTCCACCAAATCATCAAGTATTCTTCCCCATTGTCCAGTAGGCTCCACCACCATTTGCCCCCACCCGCCCCATTCCCTCTTGGTCACCTAAGTTCTGTTGCAAATGCTTTAGGGTTGGTAATGTTTCATCTGTTCCTTTATTCTGTCTGTTTATACTCCACCTATGAGTGGGTCATCTGGTATCTTATCTTTCTTCTTTTGATTTGTTTCACTTAGCCTAATCTCCTCTGGTTCCATCCATGTTGATTCAAATGACATGGTTTCTTCTCTTCTAAGGGCTGTGTAGTATTCCATTGTATATATGTACCACATCTTTATCCATTCATCTGATGTTGGACACCTAGGTAATTTCCAGTTCTTCACTATTGTGAATAGGGCTGCAATAGACATGGGGATCCTGAATGCAGCAGAAGGTTGGGTCATGCTTTTTAATTCATTCAGCCACTCTTCGCTGTTTGATTGGTGAGTTCAGTACATTAACGTTTAGGGTGATTATTGATATATAGTTTCTTAGTGTCACTTTATAATTTGTCTTTTGTATGTTGTTCCAGATTATGACTTTGTTCTCTTTCTCTTTTTAGGTCAGATGGGTGCAGTTATGTTTTGATTGATTTTACCTTTTGTTTTCTTCTTCTCTTTCTTCCTGGGGATATATTTTGAGGTTACCTTGAAGTGAGCATTTATAGTTCTATGTTTACTTCCTAATTTTATTTGAGAGCATATTAGTCTTCCACTCATTCTAACTATCCACATTTTTGTTCATGTTTCTTCTTCCTCACTTTTAATATTTGCTGTCTTATGATTTTTGTGTGAAGTTTCTTTACACTTTAGAGATCATCCTTTAATATTTTTTGCAAAGCTGGTTTTGTGGTGATATACTCCTTTAACTTTTGCTTGTCAAAAAAGGTTTAATATATTATGAGGTTTAATATATTATGCCATTCCCTTCTGACCTATAGAGTTTCATTTGAGAAGTCCGTTGATAGTCCTATGGGGACTCCTCTGTATGTGACATGTTATTCTCTGGCTACTTTTAGTAGTCTTCCTTTAGCTTGTATTTTTGATATTTTTATGATGATGTCTCTAGATGTATTTCTGTTTGGGTTTCTTTTGTTAGGAACTCTTTGAGCTTCCTGGATCTGGAGGCTTGTTTCATTCTTTAAACTGGGAAGAGCTCATCTATTATTTCTTCAAATATGGTTTCTGCCCCCTTTTCTCTCTCTTCCTCTGGGGCCCTTATGATGTGAATGTTGTTCCTTTTGACGTTATCTCACAGGCCTTGGATGTTGGCTTTGAATCTTTGATTTTTTTTTATCTCTTTGCTGGTTTGCTTGATTGCGTTCCTCTGTCCTGTCTTCCAGATCACTGATTCTATTGGAAACTTCATTCGTCCTATTGTTGAGTCCCTCTATTGAGTTCTTTAATTCAGCCATCGTGTCTCTTACCTGTTTGATGTCTTATTTTAATTCTTCTCTTTGCTTCCTGACGTTCTCGTTTACTGCCTCTACTGATTGCTGAATTCCCACGAGTATGTTAATCACTGTTACCCTAAATTCCTCTTAAGGTAGTTTACATATGTCTGCTGTATTCAGATTTTCCCTGGGGCTTTTGATTGAATCCATCATTTCACGTATATTTCTCTGCGCCTTTGCTCATTCAGCATTCTGTTTATATTTCTGACGATTCCGTTTCCCTGGCGTTGCGTGGGTTTGACTTGCCCAGGATTGGCAGTCAGGCTACAGTTTCAGCTCTACTCACAAGGTGGCGCTAGCGGGTAGCAATGAGGCTTGAGACTGCCTTCTCCCTGTATTCCAGGGGGTGGGGCACCTGATGGGTGGGATTTCTGGTGGGTGGAAATGTAGTGGGCGGGATTTCTGCTCAGTGGACCCCAGGCTCTGATGTGAAATGGTTGTGGGAGGGTTTGATTTGGTTGATTTCTGGTTATGGCCCCACCCAGCATCATTTCATGCAGGCTCCTGCTTATCTCCCAGTGCGCTGGCTCTCCTTTCACCCCCTCCCAAGTCGGCCCTCCGTGCCCTGAGTGTCAGCCCCACTGGGCCCGCCTCTCGCTGCCTCTGCCCCCACCACGTGTCCGGAGACCCCCAAATCCAAATCTGACTTAGCTCAAACCTTCACTGGGCGCCCTCGCCCACCGTTAGTCATCAGTCAGTCAGTCTCCAGCTGAAGTGCTGGTTGTTTCTTGGTGTTTGTTTCAGGAAAATAGGTGATCTTTTTGGTTTTTATTGGTGTCTGTGGAGAGCGACCTCAAAGTGAGTCCTATCGAGTCACCATCCGAAAGTCAGTCTCCTGGGAGATCAGTTTTGATTTGTGTGACTTCTTATTTTGACAACCCTGGGAAAGGCAGGGAATTTGCCCAGGGCTTAAAAGTATTTAGCTTGGTGCCTGGGGCAGTGTTTGCACATATAAATATCTATTGAGTAAGTGAGTGAGTGATTCAATGAATGGATACAGTCTCATGAGTAAGTTCACCATCAGAACATCTTCATCTTTTTAGACCTTTCCTTATGACAGCATTACTCTGGCAAAGGGACCTCACATTGTCGAAGGGTCCAGGATGTCTCTGAGCAGGGCACACAATATTAATCATATATCATGGACACTGAGTGCTTATTGTGGATGAGCTGCTATGCATAATGCCTTATATATACTGATCAATTTAATCCCCACAGCAGATCTGTGTGGTTGATGCAGTCATTAGCTTCATTTCAAAAATGGGAGAAATGAGGCACAGAGCAGAATTAACTTATCTCAGGACACACATACACACATAGCCATCTGTCTGTTTGTCTGTCTACTATCTATCATCTATCTCTATTTATCTATCTATCTATCTATCACCTATATATTGTCTAGTTAGTAAATGGCAGAGGCAGACACAGGCAGTCTTATCCTAGACTCCTGTAAGTCTCAGCTGAGGACTAAGAATGGAGTAATAGCTAGCCAGATGGAGGGTTGGAATTAGGTAGGCTTTTGTGTTCTGGGCAAATGGAGCCTTGTGTGTTATGGAACAAATTCTGACTAGTTCCATGGAGCACGTAACAAAGGTTCAGAATGATTGGACTTAAGCAGGGGAACGCAAGGGGATAAGAGGCAAGCTGGTTATTAAACCAGGGCCAGATTGTAGAGGCCTCGTAGGGTGTGCTTAGGAGTTTGGACTTGCCTTACGAACAGGGAAACAGGGAGGACTGGTAGGTGAATAGGTGTGTATTTTCAAATAGTCAAATGGCAGCTCTGTGGTGGATGGGCTGGAAGGCAGGCAAGTGGACAAGGGAGACTAGTTAGGAAGGCCCTACGAGAGCCTTGGGAAGGGGCCATGGTGACGTGGGCTCGGCAATGCTGGAGTGGCGGAGTAGACATATAGATATTATCTAGAATCAGTAGCGCTCATGGTGGTGTGACTAAGGAAGAGGGAAGTGTCAGTGGTTTTACGTGGAGTGACCAATTAATTGATCAATTCACTCTTAGGACTTAGACAAGTTACTGGTATATGTAGACATGGCCCAATCTACAAGTACAGTCATTGCAGAACTGCTTTAGTAGGGCTAGAAACAATATAGGGCAGGGCCTTGCACCACTCCAGGGCTGCCATTCACATAGAACACACTGCAGAAGGTTCCCTGAATTTGTGCACCAGGTAAATTCATTACTGAATTACAGGATGTCCAAATAATAAAGTATGATGCAGCAGTTACAAAGTGGAGTGAAAGTCTGTCTGTGCATTCCATAGCGATGTTTTGTCAGTAATTGACTGGCACAGGCGCTGATGGTCCTTCTATACAGGCTGGGTGTATAGTTGACTGGCTACACCATCTAGGTGACATAAGTTTGCTCTGTGACGAATCTCCTAATGACGCATTCCTCAGAGCGTGTCCCCATCATGAAGAGATACATGACTGTAGCAGTAAATAATGATTGCCAAGATATATTGTTATTGAAAAAAGGAGAAGTTCAGAATACTGAATAGTATGCTATGATTTATATTATACAAATCCATGTATTCACACACTCATAGACACACTTGTAAATGTGTAACAGATAATATAAAATATTCATGTAAATATTTTACATAAAATTGTAGAAGGATTGGACATTTGTAGGATGAGTAGTAAGACCACTTACTTTTTTGTACTGTCTGATTTTTTCTCTTATGTTGACTATTAAAATAAAAACAATTAAAAAATAAGTTGGGGGGATTTGATAATGCAGTGGCAGTTAAATGATTAAGCAATGGGTCTAAAACAAATATGATGCTAGTTTATAACCACTTGTTTATCATCTTGCAATGTCTTATTCCTATAACAGATTTTTAATATTTTTTTCAGGGTGCACATCTAGCGAGACCATTTTAACAGTGACAAATTTCCTCATTCTGCTGATGAACCCCCTGTCACTTATTTATTACTCCTCTGATAGAAAGTTCTGCACAAATTGTTTTATAATTTACATCTTTGCACACGTACCTGCTTGGCCATTTTTCTCTTTAGAGAAAATAGTAACAATCTAAACCACAGCTAAGAATCCCAAGGCAGTTAACTATGAATATAACAAACGTGGGATGTGAACTTGTTTGTGTGGGAAGGAGCGCATATGGAGCTCCTATTAGGTATAGGATCAACAAATGATAAAAATAAATTAAATATACTGTGTGATAACATGTGAGTGTGCTTGACCTGAGGGATTAATGTACACACACAGGAACGAGTAGAAAAGAGCTGGTTTACAAATACTGTCACAGAAGCTTGAAAAATCAAATACTTTTTCCAGAAGAATTCCACTTTGTCAGTTACTCTAAGGACTTAAGGTTCTTTCAAGTGTAAAAAATCTTAAGATGGATGAGATCTAGATTTCTCTTCCATTTCTAAGATTTTATTAGTTCCTTATGAAGTGTGAGGGGCTCCTCGCCCTGAATAGCGGACCGTGTATCTCAGGGCACGTGAGACCCTCTTGCAAAATGAACAGTGTGAAGGAGGAGAGCGCGAGGCGGTGCCGGTGGAGAGCGGGCTGCTGGGCTGAAGTTCTTCATAGTCCTCTGCCGCATGCCAGCATGGAGAAGGGGCAGACTTCCCCAGCCCTCACTAATCTATGCCGCCATAAAAATGCTTCAGAATCAGGCGAATGATGCTTTTCCAAACTTGCCTGGGCTCCAGGGGGACTTGGAATTGGAAACTGTTATGTTGCAGTAATAGAATTCACTACTGGCATTAGATAGATGTCAGGAAACCGTAAAAGATGAGTCTTAAGTAAAAGGAATGACAGATTAAAGGCAAATTCCACTCAGAGAATACTTTTCCACTTCATTCCCCTCCTACTTTAGTAAGTCAGTAACTTAAACAATTGACGGTATAACATGTATAAATGGAAAATAAAAAATAGTTTACTGTCTGATTATTGGGGACCTTGGTGCTGAGGGGCCATGCTCAGGGGCCTATGGAAGAGCACGACTGGAAATTCACTAGAAAATCCTAGCAAATTTGTCTTTAAAAATGGCAGAATATGTGCAAGGAGACAATGGAGACATATTACTCTGAAACTTTGTGATCTATTGATCAAATGCAGCCGGGCTTACCAAGAAAATTGTCTGGTTTTAAGAGATATTCCTGAAAAGGTGGAGAGAGATGTAACTTATTCTTGGTGAAGAAGCGGCTGTGAAGAACCCGCTTTGGAAGGGAGGTTTCCCCATGTGGCCCAGCATGTGTGACTCCATGCAGGGATTTGGTAGCAAAAATCCTTCCACACAGTGTCTGAGAATCCTAGGTGGACTGCATCCTTTTAAGGCGCATTTAGTGCTACAGGTGTTATACCCGTTCACGTTTTCAAAGGCATCTATTAAAGGTGGGTATTGGATAGTAAGTGGATGCAGAAAAGCTGGTTGTCCAAGGCATTAGAATATTACGTGCCAGGATCAAGACCCTTCTGCTGACCAAAATATGGCCAGAGTGTAAGACTGTCCCTTGTGTATTTTATACAGAAATCTGTCCTGTTGAAAAATAAGAGTCTTGCTTTTCTATTGTGATTGCATTTGCCATACGTTCCTTCAGCAGGAGTATTTTTGTTTATGTCAGATGACCTTTAGTCTTACAAAGCACAGTCCAATCCATTCTCTCTAGAAGGCCTTGTACCTCCCTTTTGTAGGAACTTCTCTCGTCTCATGCTAAGAGCTGGGAGAGCAGCTGGTGGTATCCTGAAGACCACCCTCCACCCAGAACCCCAGTCCTCCCTGAACGTAACTGGGTTTTCAGAGGGCTCCCCTCCTTGATGGCCAGGGGTTTGCTGCCCTCAGTCAATCTTGTGTTCTTTTGAGGCAGTGACTGAAGTGGTGTGACCTTAACCTTGTGTGTCCTTCACAAGAGAAAACTCTTGAGTCCTACAGAGAAAACCCTGAGTCCTATAGGCTGTTCCTGAGTCAGGGAGAAGTCTTCAAGTTACCCTTCCCATTAGCAGTTAGAGTGCTTCCTTCTTGCTGGCCATAGTTCCTTTCTCGACCTCTTGCCAACATCCAGTCACACTCCTGGGAGAGTGAGCATCTCTTCTCTAAAGAGTCACCCTTTGGGTTCAAATCACAACTCTATCCTTCATTAACTTGCAATGTGGGGCAAGTTACATAACCTATCCAGGCTTCATCATACTCATATAAAGCTGCTCTGATAATGATGATAATATTAATAATATTTCCTTTTTTTGCTTTATAAAAAGTCTCCTAGATTGTCTGATAGAAAGTAGATGATCTGGATAAACTTAATGGCTAAAATATGTAAAGAACTCAGACAACTCAACAACAGTTAAACAACCCAATCAAACAAATGGTCAAAGGATCTGAATAGACATTTCTTTAACGAAGACATGCAGATGGCCAACAGACACATGAAAAGATGTTCTACATCTTTTGTTATTAGAGAAATGCAAATCAACACAGCAATGAGGTATCACCTCACATCTGTATGAATGGCTATTATTCAAAATTCTGGAAACAACAAATTTTGATGAGAATGCATAGAAAAGGGACCCCTTTACGCTGTTGAAAGGAGTATAAATTGGTGTAACCATTATGGAAAGCAGTATGGAAATTCCTTAAAAAAATTGAGAGTGGAAATTCTATCTGAACCTATTGCCTCAAATTTGGGCATTCACCTAAGAAAATCCACAGAAATATTAATGTGCAAAGATATATGGACCCCCCATGTTTATTGCAGCATTATTTACAATGGCCAAGAATTAGAAACTAAGTGCCCATCATCAGATGAATGGATAAAGAGGATGTGTACATACACACAGTGCAATACTACACAGCCCTAAACAGATGAACTCCTGACAATTGCAACAACCTGGATGGAATTCGAGAGGATTATGCTAAGTGAAATAAATCAGAAAGAGAAAGACAAATACGGCATGATCATGCTTACTTTTATAAATCAAAATTATCTCAATAAAATAAAAGAAGGAAGAAAGCAAAAAAAACCTGGATGCTCAATTACTCATTACTGTTATCCCCACAAGGTTAGGGCAATCTGACCAGTCCAGCTGGTTCTCGCTTGAATTCACTGGAGCTGCTAGGAGTGGGCAGGACCATCTGGGTGAGTTTTGGCTCCTCATTCTAGATGGTCTGAGCGCATACTGACAAGTCACTCTCCAAGGGGGACCCATCTCCTGGGGAAAGATAATCAGGCTCACAGTTTCTCCTTCCACTGGTGGCTTGTACAATTTGCAACAAGGATGCCAAGTAGAAATTTAAAACAATCAAAAGTAGTGTATATGGAACAGTTTGAGATTTTAAAAAATGTTTTTTGACCAGGAATGGCCATTACACATCAGGTTTATCTGAGAAGGTGATGCATTAACTCCTGATTCATCCTTTTTCTTGTTAGACTGTCATATTTTCCTCCTCCATTGACTCTTCCCACCTCACACACTATAATAGACCTCTTAATTCTAACAGAAATTTAACTTGGCATTTCCAAATATCTACAGGAAAATGGAAATGAAAATAACAATATTTTAATACATGTGTGTGTCACACAGCATGGCTCTTACTGCATGGCACCTGCACCTGGAGGAGCAGCAGACAGACGTACAGTGACGTCTTCTCAAGGCTCCGTAGCATCGTATGAAACGATAATATATCTTCAAGTGTGCTTGTCTGCTCTTTAATTTTGTTTCATTTTTCATTTTCTGAGAACTGTTCCCCGCAACCAAAATGCCAACTGTTCATTTTAAAGAGTGTTCTGGCTTCTTCTAAGTTACAGTAAAAAAAAAAAAAAAAAAAAAGTCTTTCTTTTCCTTTTCCTTTTTGAGGTCCAAAAAAATGCACATCAGAGTAATTTCTGCCCGTGGTTAAAGAAAAGGGCTTCTCACATCTCACAGCTCTAAGCCATCCAATGGAAGAAAGCAACCACTTGGAGTTTTTCTGCGTGCAGGGCAAACTTTCTTTGTGTAGTGCCAATCATTAAAGTTGACAAATACTGGCCACCTACTCTTTGCCAGTAATGTGGTCGCCCAGAATGAGACACAGTCCTTGTCTATAAGTTTTCTATAATTTAATAAGAAAGGTCAGAAAAGCGAACTGACTTTTTAGTACAAATGGAATCAGACAGGTTCCATGAGAAATGCAGAAGCCACTCTGAAAGGAGAGAGTAAAATTAGAAGGATGAGCCAAAGGATGTTGATCCAACATTTTGCAAGAGGCAGACCAGAATGGAAGAAGAAACATTGGTGGGAAAATTTACTTAGGCCAGTGGATAAAGCTCCTTGTTTCGTTTTGTTTGGATTTTTACTTTTCAGAGGGAGAGGCAAGCACCTATGTCAATAATGGTGCTGGGCAATGCTTAACTTCGAGGAGGGAAAGGTTAAGAAGGCACTGATCTCTGGGCATTTGCCCAGAGTCTTTCAGGGAGGAAGGAGGTGGAGGTGAAGGTGAAGGTTGGGTTTTGAGGAGAGTTCCATTGCTGGTCAGTGATAAAATGTTCACTCTTGACGAATCTTTCAGTCTTTCAACGCACACTGCATGTGTTCAAGAGTCTGCATTATCATTTACTTTTAAAGATCATTAAGGGAATAGTGATTTCATTTTTAATTACCTCCCTGCTGAGTTTTCCTCCACTGGCGTCTTTTGCTTTGTGTTTGAGTTAACCTATTCTGGATCCA
Source organism: Solenodon paradoxus (assembly GCA_004363575.1). Classification (NCBI taxonomy): domain Eukaryota; kingdom Metazoa; phylum Chordata; class Mammalia; order Eulipotyphla; family Solenodontidae; genus Solenodon; species Solenodon paradoxus. Next base: position 261,505 of record RJWH01001938.1, read on the forward strand.
GCTGTCTTTGGGTTACTGGTGTAAAGAAGTGAGTGGCAGGTTGTTATAGCAACTGAATGTGATAGCAGTTGGGGAGACCTGTGGGGAATGATCATGAGCTTGAATAGTCTGCAAGCTTTTCCTGGGAAATTTTACAGTCACTTACAGGCTCTTTCTTGCCGGTTTCATTCTGACAATGAACCATTTCATGAATGTTCAGATTGTCTGAAGATGTTACAGAATTATAATAAGACAGTTGTAAAAACAATCCATGATTCCCAAAGGACCATAACATTCAACACTGTATTGTGAGTCTATTAAAGTGTCGATAAGAAAGAGTTGGCAAAGACCAGAGTGGAAATGGATTTTCTTAGATGAAAGCTTGGGTGATGCCCATTATTTCGCTTCTCAGTAGGGCATTCATTCAAGTCATCCTCTCACCCCCAGCCATCCAGTTTCCTGTCCTGTGTCTTTCCTTCATACTCCTGACATGTGAGCCCCACTGGGCATAAAGCATTCACTGTCACGACTCTGTGTCTTTGCTCTACAGTCCCTTCTTCACAGTGAGCTTTGAACCCAGTTCTTTGGTTAAATTTACTCAGACTGAGCTCAGATATCACCTCCTTGGCCAAGTCTTCCCTATGTACCCCTTCTCAGAAAAATTCACCCCCTTTTCTGTGCTCCCAGAAGACTAGCCACACTACAGGTATGGTCAGTTGGGGCTTGTATCGTTATGTGGTTCATCTTCAGGGATTACAGTTTATCTGATTAACTCGTGCTATTTCTTTCTCATTGGTTGGCCTATTCCTCTTCTTTTGCATAAACCACGGCAGTGTTGCATGTGTTCACACTTGCTTATTCTGTTGGACACATCCACAGTCCCACCCTGTATGAGGCTGGGCCTTCAATCAACACTATAAGGCACCATGTAACTCTCAAATGATGTTTTGGATGCTGCTAAGAAAGGACAATGTTCTTGGACTTTTAAGATGTGTTCAGTATGGAGAGAAAGCAGACAATGGATTCAGAGTCTCTCTCAGCAGAGAACTTGTGTCTGGATTTCAGAAATGCCTCGAAGGGTTTTTCGCGATTTGCCTACAGTCAAGATGGAAACCATCCTCAAGAATATTATTCATTACTTCCAAACTAGAGGCAGATATCTTTTTGAGCAGGAATTATGTGCTTGGTCGTGTCCTCGCTGCTGCATTCATCAATGACTTAGGTTACTCATACATGAATGCTTATGACTTATCATCTTGTACTTATTTTCCTTTAGGGGAGAGAGCTAATGCATATGTTGATAGAAACTGGATTTTGATATCTCTGAGCTGAAACAAGAGTCCAAAATTGACCCATAGAATATAGTGAAATATTATACATTTAGAAAATGTGACAATTAGATTAATGGGTAAGTACCAATGCTTATCACCACTCCTGCTCTCGGGTGTTTTGCTTCATTTTGTGTTCCTTGGAAATTCTAAGTTGAAGCTGAACGACCATTTGTCAGGGCCTGTGACAGCTAGTTTCTGAGCTGTGATGAAAACTGGGCTTGATTACTTTGCTGAACCCTGAAAGTCTATTATTCTTTGGAATTTCTTTGAGAAACTATTTGATGAAACATATCATCATCTCACTTATCTATCATAGAGCTAAGTAACCCACCTCATTTATCAAATTTGGTTCCAAATAGCTTGTCACTATTTAAATAAAACAGAATCCATACTAAAATGATGAGGATTGTCAACACCCAGAACATTAAAAAGAATAGCCATAGGTTCAGAAGGCATGTATAAAAAGTAAGAATCTCTAATATGGTGAACCAGATAATACGCTTTCAGTAAAATGCCATTTATTATTGAGAAAGATTTTTGTGTGTATTTTCTAAAGTGAAAACTTTGAGGGGACAGCCATAAGTTGACCATTATAGGGTCACATGTCCTCTTTCTAACTTTACAGCATTTAAATGTATTTCTGTTCAATGGGTAGAACATGTAAGAGAAGGTAACAAAATATTTATTAAATAAACAAATTATAAAAATGCTAACAAAAAATCAGAATAGTCACATCCCTTTTTAATGGCAGTGGACACTATCAAAACCTCTGAAATCCACTGTGTTGTCTTCCTCCATCATTTCCCTAGTCTCCTCTAGATGTCCTGATGTCTTCACTTGTCATTCTCTTAATCTTCACAATTTGTACCAGATATTTATATCTTTAATGATTATGAAAACATGAAACTTTTATATAGTGATTTCTGTGTGACAGGCACTCAGAAGTGCTATATATTCATTTAATCTAAAATAATCCTCAGAGGATGGTAGACTTGTATCCCCACTTTACACATGAGAAATCGAGGTCTATAGATGTTATTAGATAAAGTTATTAGATAAAGACAATATGGTTTATATACTCAATGGAATTCTCTGCAGCTGTTAAAAAAGATGAAATTGTGCCCTTTGTTACAGTCTGGATGGAACTGGAGGGGATCATGTTAAGCGAAGTAAGTCAGAAAGAGAAAGAAATACAGTATAATGTCACTCATATGTGGAATATAATGCAGTGAAACGAATGACATGTGCACCACAACACAAACAGAAGGACATGGGACTGTGATTACTTGTGGATGGGGGATGGGAAGAGAATAAAGAAGGGAAAGGGTGGTGGTGAGTGGTGAGGGACACTGGAATTTTGATGGTGGATGTGGTGTGAAATCATAGACTGAGAAGTCATTTCAGTACTCTGAATGAATATTCAGAGTAATCAAGTCCAGTTTGAGTGAATGAATATAGCATTGTGAAGTAAAGACATTTGAAATAAATAAATAAAAATTTTAAAACCTAAAATTAAAATAATTTTAATATATTTGCTGTTGTACAATTAATTATTTTTTAAAAAACATTGTTTACTGTTAGTCAAGAAGTGGCATTATGGATAAAACACTGTTTCAAAGGAAGATATTACATGTAATTGATACTTTAATTTTTCTGTTCTCATTCCCCCTATGAATGAGATCATCTGGTATCTTTCTTCTTTTAACTTATTTCACTTAGCATCATCCCCTCTAGTTCAACCCATGTTGATTCAAATGCCAGGATTTCATCTTTTCTAAGAGCTGTGTATTCCAACTGTGTGTTTATGTATACATATGTGTGTATATACATACGCACACAGACATATTCCATTGTGTATGTGGTATATATATATGCATGTACATGCGCATATATATACTACATCTCCTTTATTCTTTCATCTGACGTTAGGCATTTAGGTAATTTCCAGTTTTTAGTTACTGTGAATAGGGCTGCAATAAACATAGGGATGCATAAATCTCTTCAAACTAGTGTTTTTGTTTGTTTTAGGCACTTGAAAACAGAACTGAGTTTACTAAAAGGGAATGGGATGGGGGCAGGACAAGTGGTGGCGGAGCCCACTGGACAATGGTGAAGAACAGTTGGTGATTTGGTGGAGGGCAGGGTGTGTTGACATCTATCTGAGGAATGGGATCACTGCATATATGGGGAGCTTACATATATGAGTTTATTTTAACTTGTAAAACAAAATTACAGAAGCAAAATACTAAAAAAGTTAAATAATTGATGATATAAATATTAGATGCAGTTTCATATAACAAAAAATGGTAACAAATTAACATCTGTGAAGTGATTTGTAATATAAAAGTAACTTTAAATCTATTACTCATTCTCAGATTACATTCTTGAGTAATCTAAATATGAGATAATAGATTAGAGGTGATATAATCTATGTAAATGGTTATATGTTATGTAATTTTATGTAAAAGTTATGATAATTGATTTTTTTATGTATGAGAAAACTCTAGCTCATTATTTTTAAATGTTTATAAATTATTGAAATCCAAAAATAAACAAGTAAAATAAAGAAATAAAAATGCTTTTTCCTTCCTTCTTTCTCTCTCTTGCTCTCTCTCTGGCTGCCTCCCTGCCAACTTGCCTTTATTCCTGCCTGCTTCTTTCCTCTTAAAAATAATAACTGTCCACTTGTATAAGAAATATACACAATGAGTACAACTACAGTTAGTAAGTGTAGTAAGAGAATTCCAACACAGCCAGCCTGAGGGTTTGCTCTCTTAACCTCTGTATCCTAAGACTGCTCAAGATATAGAGTATCGTTCTATTTGATTTTTGTCAAATTATGTAAGTGAAATACAACTGTATGGATTCCGAAACAGGATTTTTCTGTCACCGTGTCCCTGAGTTTCATCTGTTTTGTTATGAAGATATAGGGCATCCATTTTTATCGACTTAAAGTATTATTTAATTGTATGGATGTATTCCTATGTTTATCCATTCTTCTCTCGTTGGACATTTGGGCTGTTTCTGTTTTTCCTATCATTCACAGGACTGAGGTGATGTTTTTGATATCATCTCGTGTGTGCTGGAGTTGATCTAGGGTGTATGCTTTGCAGTGTATTTGGAAATTCCTGTGCTACTGCACCTTCGGTGTTCTTGTATAACATCAGTTGTTTCCAAAGTATGTGTAATAGTTGTACTCCTTCTAACAGTGTATAAGTTCTGCATATTTCTGAATTAATATTTACAAGGATTATTATTAAAAATTAAATTTAAATTTTCGTCATCTGTTGGCTTTGAAGTAGTCGTTAGTGAGGACTGAAGGGTCACAGAAGGGAGGGAGGTGAATTTCAATCGCTCTGATTACTAGTGAATTTTACCTTCCTCCCTAATGCCCTCCCTACCTTCCTTCCTTCTTTCCTTTTCTCCCTTCCTCCTTTCTTCCCTTCCTTCCTTCCCTCCTTCCTTCCCTTTCTCTCTCCCTCCCTCCCTTCCTTCTTTCCTTCCTTCTCCCTCATTTTTTCTTCTTTCTGTTTGGGCTTCCCTGTCTGTTAAGTATCTGTTCAAATCTTTGTCCACTTTATTTTTTTTGGTTTCTACTAATTATTTGTCAATTATATTTGTGGAAAATAATACTTTTTATTTTGTGATTTTTCATAGTATTTTTGATGAACACAATTAGTTTATTGGTTAGAATACCTGCACTTTTGTTTGTGTTTATTAAATGCTTGCTTCCTTCCATGTCAGTTAAAAATGAGACTTTTCTATATTGTCTTCCAAAAGGTACATTTTGTATCTCATATTTCCATCTCTAATCCACCTGGGATCAAAGTTTATATATCCTGTGAGGTTGCAGGCAGGATTTTTTTATTTTTCTGTAAGGATAATACATTTTACTGGGGCCATTTATTGAAAAATTTATCTTTTCTTCACTATTCTATAATTCCAGTTTTGTCACAAATCACACATATATATAGTGTGTGTGTATATATATATGTATATATATATATATATATATATATCTGAGTCTTTCTTGTTCCTTTTTTTTTTTTGATTCATTGGTTGGTTTGTCTCAATGCCTCTCTGTATTAATTGTTAACCCTTTATAGCAAGTCTTGATCTCTATCCCTGCTTCCAGTGTTTTTTCTCCAGTAACCCTAGTTATTCTTGTTCTAGCTCTCCTATATAAATTTTATTATTAACTTGTCAGGTTCACCCAAAAGCTGGTGGACATTTTGATTGGAATTTTATGGATTCTCATTTTGAATGGATTCATTCAAAAGGTAACTGACATTTTTAAGATATTAAATCTTCCACTACATGAACATTTGCTCTCCTTTTATTTGTGTGATTTTAATGGCTTTCTAGTATGTCTTTAAATATTGCCTCTTGGGAAGTCTCTCCATTCTCTTTCTGAAGCGCTCATAAACATATGTTAGGATTTACTTTCTCATTGTTCTCTATGCCTTTTCCTTTCCTATTTTCTATCTTTGTTATGCATTCTGGATAATTTATTTAAATTTTGTTGTAGTTTACTGATTTTTATTTTCTGTTGCTTCTGGATACTATTATACACACTTATGTTTGCCCTAGATTTTTACTTATTAGAAGTTATTTATATATTTTAAACAGAATTTATATTGTCTTATTCTTTTGTCTTAATTTTAACCCTCTTATTTCTTTAAGAAATAAAATAATTATTTTATATTCTATTTATGACAATTTCAGTATTTTTGAGTCTGTTTTTTTGCTGACTTGAAATCACAGAATCTGTGTTATTCTTATTTTTTTAACCACTTAATGCTAGTATTCCAGACAAGTAATTTTCTCGTAGACCCACATTTAGAGTCTTTGAGATTTAGCTTCTACTTTTTTCTAAGATCTCTTTAAACAAGAAACCAGACATATTTACATATAAACATTTTCTGATTTGCATCCTTTCTCCTCCTCCTACTTGCAGAATTCTGTAACCCCCAGTACTCACAATGGTCAAAGAAGTGAGAAAATTCTGACATATAAGCTTCAATAATTTCTTGAGAAATCCTCCTCCGTTTAAGAGTGTATGTTCACTATTTTTATCACATCAGGTACACTGGGACTTTACAAATAAATAGGTCTTATTTCATAAGGTAGTGTGCAGTCTCATTTAGTACGACTCTTTTCTCTTTTACAGTTGAAATTAAGAAATCTTGGAGTAGCTACCTGTCTTGCTCAGAGCTGTAAAGTTAATAAGCATTGAATCTGTATTTTTTTTGTCCATTTGAACTTAATGATCATAGATGCCTTTTAAAAACCTTTACTGAATTCAAGGAAAGTAATAGGGAAAAGGTGGCTTAATATTCTCATTTAACTGCATCTTCGCAACAAACAGATATGGTATATTATTCTTCCTATTTTACAAATGAAGAAATTAGGTTTAAGAAATTAGACATATGGAATAGATAGATTATGTACTTAACAAGTCAGAGAGCTAGATTTTCAGTCTGAGTTATTTGATTTGCAGTACAACATTGGCAAAGAAAGTTCATTTGCTTCCCTCACTTTATAGCTGCCGGTAGAGGTGACAGGAGAGGGCTCAAAGAGAATGACCAAACAAATTATGGATGTCTGCACATTTCGAAGCCATTAGAGTTAGTGAGAAACAGGACATAAATTGGGATTCCTTCAAGTTCTTGGTTCCTATAAATTGTGGAAGCATGATTCTACCGATTCTCATAGGCCTGGCGGTTAAATTTTTTGTGGGGTTGGAGGTAGTGGAAGCCCAGTCTTTTGAGTATCATATCAATGTTGTATGAGTAGGAAGTAAACACCAACAACAAATGTATGCATTAGAAGACTGCTACAGAATGCTATGTTCATCCTGGGATGAGCTGGAAGTGTGGGTGGGGTGGTCATGCTGTGGGAGCGTTGTGGGAGGAGCCCCAGGCCAGTGGAGTGAACAGAAGCTACTCCCAACCCAAGGCAGTGAGCTCAGTCTGTCCATGTGTCTAGCCCCGGCCATGCCTGTTGTCAAGCTCATCCAATCCCTAGTAGTTTTGAGTCCTGAAAAAAATGATTTTGACACTTTTTTTTGCCAGTGTTCTTACTGCTTATATGAAGGAATAGCCTTTCAGAGTTTCTCATTCTGCCATTTCATCTGATGTCACAGAATAGGAATGGCAGAGTGAGCAGAAGTCATCCTTTTATTTCTTTTATTTTTCTATTATTATTTTGTTTGTTTTCAATACTCCATGGTTTTCAGGAGAATTCAGATACATACCTCAATGTGTGTATCACATCACACCCACCACCAGTGTTCTGATGCTCATCACCATGATCATTGTTATATTTTCAACCCCAGATTCCCTCCTGAAACCCTTACTCTGGTAACCAACATCTGACATCTGAGTCCTGAGAGTTTCGTTGTTTTGTTTCTTTATTCCACATATGACTGAAACCATCCAATGTTTTTCTTCCTGGCTTATTTCACTTTGTGTATCACCTCAAGTGCCATCCAGGTTGTTGCAAAAGGCATAATTTCATATTTTTACATAGCTGAGTAAATTTCTATTGTGTATAATTACAGCATCTTTATCCATTTATCTGTCAATGGGCATTTAGGTTATTTCAGTGTCAAGTAGAAGTTTTTCATTTGGATAAAGTTCAGTTTATAATTTCTTCCTTTATTGGTTAGCACTTCTTGCATGCTATCTAAAAATGTCACTGCCTACACCAAGGTCATAAAGGTATTTTCTTATGCTTTCTTCTAGAAGCTTTATAGTTTTAGCTTTTAGGTTGGTATCTGTGATCTTCAAGTATTATATGTATACGTCATGAGATAGGGGTCAAGGTTAATTTTTTTCAAATATGAATAACTAGTTTCTTCCAGCATCTTTTGTTAAAAATATATATTCTTTTATTGATTTCAGTGCTTCATTTGAAGCTGTACATGCGTAGGTCTGCTTTCAGAATCTGTTCTTTTTTTATTGATCTACTTGTCAGCTCTTTTCTTTGATATCACATGCTCTTGATTTATTTGTCTTTATAGTGAGTATTGACATTGAATATTGAACATTCTCCAATTTTTTTATTCAAGATTATTTCACTATTTTGTGTCTCAGTTCCTTATAAATTGGAAAATTAGTTGATTTTTGAGGGGAATTTTGTTGAGTCATCACGTTTCGTTTTGGGAAGAATTGGTGCCTTATTAGTACTGAGTCTTTCAATACACGAATATATCTTTTTTTTACAACTCCTTTAATTTTACTCAGGTATGTTTTTAGTTTTCAGTGTAAGGTCTTATAAATATTTTATTAGATTTATCCATTAATAGATCATGTTTTTGAATGCCATTTTTAATGGTATTTTTAAATAATATTTTTCAATTTATAGTTGCTTATCTATAGAAATACTTCTGGTGTGTGTGTGTGTGTGTGTGTGTGTGTGGTCTTATATAGTAGGTTGCAAACTCATTCATTTCAGTAGGTTGCTGAAGACCTTGAAATTCACACAGTCATTCCATCTGAAAATAAAGACAGTCCTACCTTTTTCCTTTCCAATTGATACGCCTCTTTCTTTTCTCTAACCTTTTTTTTTTTTTTTTTTTTTTGCTTTCTTACTATACTCCAGTGGCTATAGGAGGACTTCTAGCACAATGTTGAATAGAAGTGGTGAGAACAGATACCCTTTCATTGTTTGAATCCTAGGCAGAAAGTGTTTAAGTCTTTCACCATGAGGTGTGATGTTACTTGTAGATTTTTTACACAAACCCTTTATCAGATTGAGGACTTCTTTTTCTTTCTGATTTGTTGAATTTTTCTTTCTTTCTTTTTTTTTTTTCAAGTAATACTGCAGCCTGCGAGTCTGGGAGGTGGTGAGTGAGTTGCTAGGGAGCAAGGAAAATGGAAAGAACAGGTATAAGTTCAGGCCGAACTGGAAGGCGCAGACTGAGGCCACACAGAGGTCTCATAGACCCACTGGGCTAGAGTGAAGAGATCAGGATTTCTGGGGCTGGCCCGGCCACCAGTCACAGTTTGAACTTCAACAAAAGACTTTGCTTGCTACCTACTAGGAGATAGACCTTAGAGCTATATTGACCACAGAGAGAATTCAAGTAGAGTTGCAAATGTTACTAAAATATTTGAAAAACAAGAAATGTGAGAAGGGATGGATGCTTCTGGATTTCTTTTTTTCTGCTGAAGAGAATGCTGAGAGTTGGAATGGTTTTAGAGTAATTCCAATTTAATCAATTTACTTTCTAGTCCGTGTGCCTCAACATCCCTTTTCTTCAATGCCACATGCTCTTAGTTTCCTTAGCTTTCCTGTCAGTCTTGAGACTGGTTAGTGGTTTGTTCTATAACCCTACTTTTAAGTGGTTCCTGTAGTATAGTCTCTTCATCTGAACCATCTGAGGTAAATTCTGTATTTTGCCAGGAGTCTTCTCTCACTGATACAAGTTGACAATATCTTCTAAACATACAAATGCACTCTTGGGTCTCTTTTTCAGCCTAGCCATTATGCAGAGAGTTTATCTCCGAGGAAGTAGGTAGGTCTCTGCCTTTAACTCCAGCCCCCCTCTATATTTATAATCTTCTGGATTAGGAAATTATTTTCACTACTTTAAATGGCATTTTGCTCCATTCCTTTGACTTGTACAGGTGTTTGTACTTTTGTAAATCCTGTTTGAGAAAACAGGTAACCTTATGAAGGGTGTATCCCAAACTATCTTTGGTTGAAAAATTTGTGACAGGTGGTACCGTCCACTGAACAGGATTGTGGTGTTGACAGCACCGAAGTGGGTAGCGAGCAGTGTATTTGCCTGGATGTGCTGGAGGCTTGAAAGATAAACCTCCCCTTTGACAGTCTTACCGGGAACTAAGATGGAAATCTAAATTCTTTCCCCCAAAATTTCTGTGAATTCCTGGAGGGCTTATGTTCTTAAGGCTATTTCTGTTCCCAGTCTCATGCTTTTTCTAAATTTGTTCAATTTCGGATTATTTTTTATCCCAGTAGGCACAGTCAATTCTATATTCATTGACCTAGATGTAAAATTCTGCCCTCTCTTTAGTTTCCACATTCATAAAACCTCACCGCCTTTAAGTGAAGGAGTAGACTCTTCTAATGATGAAAATGCAGGTGGAGAAGGGAACAAAGGGGGACTCCAACACAGCAATTCAACAACTTCTTCAAATGTCATTTAGTCGCCCTTCTTCAGGACATTTGACTGGTTACTTAAATCTGTTGCGTGCCCAGGCCTTGCACCATCTTCTGGATACCCTCTCTCTCCCACTCTATGCCTTTCCTGCTCTCCCTCTCCCTTTCAGAGGTATGCAGAGTGGTGGGATCTTAGGACTCAAACATCTGGAGTCCAGTCTTGACCTTACTAGTGTTTAGCTCTGTGGTGCCTTTAAGTTACTTGATGTTCCAATGTCAGTGTCTCCGTCAGTAAAATGGGCATAGTAAAATTGTCCATGTTATAAGTTTGTTGTGAGTACGAGAAATACGTCATGGGTGCTGTGGTTTTCTATCCAAATGCTTTATTAGGACCAAGGTGTTTATTAATCCAGCTTTGAGGAGTACTGGGTGCCGATGGTCTAGAGCTGTGCCCCTTGGAAGCATTGCCCTGGCATTAGAGAATCTCTTCCCATGGTTATTCTCTGCTCGTACCCAAAGACTGGCTGGTGTGGAAGATCAAAATCTTGTCTCAAACTGGGACAATGTGGAGGTTGTCCAGATTCAAACTTCCTGTGAGGTTAACTGGGGCTTCTGTTGCAAATTCATACCAGTTGAGATTTTCACTTGGCTAATCCTGCTTCTGTCACTTCACTCCCCAACAAACTCTTCAGTAAACCTCTTGAAAATGCCTGTTTTAGAGTCTGTTTCCAACCTAAAGGAAGACAGTTAAAAAATATGTCCAGTGCCTATTAGGTGCCCAATTAATTTTGTTTGGAGAGTGAGATAATTTTTAAATTGATTTCGAGAATATTCCAGACATGTATAAAGCTATATAAGGAATTTTAATTAATAGTTTGAACTAGGGGTAATGAAAATAAAATTATCACAAAGTTTGATAATGAAAAAATGGCTATTGTTTGTTTTTTTAAGTGTGTTTTACTGGCGCATAGTCTGGAACATTAGCCTGTTCCACTAAGGCCTTGTTATCCATGGAACTCAGTAGTTGACTCTCACCTGATACTCCCAGGTACTGTTTTTATTGTCTCTGTTTATTTGATTAATCATCCAAAACAAATAGAGGTGCTGACAGTTTTTATATCCCCATAAAGTTAGAGGTTCACCTGTGAGAAGCTGAGATATTATAGTTTTATAGACCAAAAAAAAAAAATCACCATCACAAGAATTAAGTCTTATTAACTTGTGGAGAGTTAACTAGTCTTACGTCTGATTTAGCAGTCTTTCTAGGCATTTCTTTCTTGACTGACTTATGTAAATCTCAATTTCTTCTACACAAACCAAAACTTTCTTTTGATTTTGTATTTGTCTTCCCTGCTACTTCATTATTTATTTAAAATTAAAATTTAAAAAGTACCTCATTAATTATTTTAAACTCTGTCAGAGGCTATCAATTTGTAAGGGAATGTTGTTTTTAATGTTGTGATTCCTCATAGGAGTGGGTTTGTGTTTAAGGGCTACTAGTTTCTGAAGGACAGCATCATGGTATGAAGATACACGCAGAGTTTCATGCATGGGGTAAATTAGAAAAGAGGTCAGCATTTTGAATTTAGTCAAAAACCCTCTCATTGAATTTACACTTTGGGTCTATAAAGCATATGTATTTTCTAGGGTTTTGGTGACAAACTACCCAACACCGGGTGACTTTAACAACACAGATTTACTGTCTCTCAGTTCTGGGGGTGAGAGGTTGGAGATCAAGATGTTTTCAGGGTTGGTTCCTTCTGAGGCTGTGAAGGAGGCTGTATCAGGCCTCTCCCACAGCTGCTGGTGACGTGCTGGAGAAGAGATCTCTGGCAGTCCTTGGCATGTGGAAGCATTAGCCTAACCACTGCCTTCTCATTTTTATGTGACATTTTCTGAGGTGTGTGTCTAGTGTCCACTTGTCTTTCCTTTTTTATAAGGACACCAGTCATATGGGATTAAAGGCTGACTCTGATAATCTCATTTTAAATTGGTGACCTCTATCAAGGCTCTATCTCTAAGTAAGATCACATTCTGAGGTCCTGGGGCATTAGGACTTGAATGTATGAAAAAAAAATAAAAGAAGTGGAGGGAGGGGCGCAATTCAATGCATGACTGTATGATGATTTTTTCTTATTTCCCCAGAGAGCTTGGGTTACTCTTCACCCCCTCAGTGGATCCCTTAAAGAGAAGAATGACGTTAATTCCTGGAAGACTACTAGTTAAGAAATCTCACCTGGCTTTAAAATGAGGTTTTTTGCCACATCTTGCACCAATGTTGTTTCAGGAATGAGATTATGATAAATTAGGCATAAGAAATAAAATCCTAATGGATGGGTTTACAAGTTCTCAGGCACAGTTAGCAGTCAGCCTGCCTTACAGATTAAGCAAGACATTGCCTTTTTGATATGACATTCATTTGCCTGACGAGAATTAAATAAATAATTCGAATGGCTGTTAGAAACAAATTATGTCGGTGAATTTGTCCGAGGGGAGATATGGTGCTTTTTCATTTCCATTAGGCAGGTAGACAAATCTGGGGACAAGAAAGAGCCCTTTGACAACCAGGGAATGATTGGCCATGACTAGAAGAACCTTTAGCTTGAATAACCTTCTTGAACTGCCTGACACATAATGACAGCTTCTTGAATGTTTATTGAATGGACAATGTCCAGGGAACTTGGAATACTGGAAAGCAATCAAATAAAGAGCACATAGTTATTCACAGACTTGCCATCTATCTGGCTTTGGCTGGAGGCAGGGTGGCCGCCAATAGGTGTAAGAGAATAATGATAGCAGTGATCATTTGCTGTGCTCACAGTGTGTCTAGAATCCTTTAAAAAAGAAATTTTCTCAACTCTTAGGCACTGTTGTTCTTACTTTACATACAAGGAAATGAGTTAAGCAACTTGACTACAGAGCCTGTCATTGGAAAATTAAGGTGTACTCTTGACCTGTGCCCTCCAACCCCTTCCAAGCTGGCTTCTCTCCAGCAGAAGCTTGTTAGAGAGATAGGGCATTTATAGTTGAGGCAACTAAAAAACCAGTATAGAGCAAACTTAGAGACCAGTCGTGTAATTCCAGGAGTTATCCTGGGCGTATTCTACATCTCTTTTGCTTTGTGTGTGTTGTCCACATTTCATAAGTGTGAAAGTGTGGTTTATGTAATATTTCAGTCTATACAACCCGAAGTTGGGTGCCTGCATTCAGATCTTACTCAGACCTCCTTTTATCCGTGAGATCTTGGACATGTAGCTTAACCATTCTCAGCATGCTTTTTTATTATTATCAAATAAGGGATGGTAAATGTACCACATTATTGTGAGGGATACATAAGATAAGTAGGATGATTGAATATCTGGCAGATGTATTGCCTTCTAGGATATAAGCGTCATAAAGGCAATGGTTTATGTCAACTTTATTTACTCATGTATCTTATATGTGTAGGACAGGGCTTGGTATAAAATAGACATTCAGGAAATACATTCATTGTTGAATGAATGAATCTATTTCATTTAATAAATAAATGCCAGGGCTTAGTCACATCAGCAGATACAATGAGTAGTCAGATCCTTACTGCTAGAACCATGGTTCTCAGTACAAGATACACATTAGAAATATCTGGAAGGCTTTCAAATCGGCTGATGCTTAACTCCTACCACAAGCAAAGGAGAAGGATCATTGCTGGAAAATCACAGTGAAAGCAACAACTATAAATGTAGATAATGCAAGTGTCGCGTGTTGAAGATTCCATAGTGGAAGTGGGTTTTTAAATGACTTACAACGCTTAATAAAGTAAATACTTTTATTTCAATAATAATTACCTTCTTAGGCATTTCAATGTACATGAAAACCATCAAAATTACTTTGAATCTATATGTAATATGAATTAGGATTTAGGTTCACACAATCACTCAAGGTTTGTTCCCTCACCTTCCTCTTTGGAAGGATATTTAGAATCTGTGCGGGCTTTGGACAAGTTGTTATTGTGTGGACTCTGCCTCACATGGCAGGCAGCTTGTCCAGATCACCCAAGAAGCACTGTGAGCTGCTTGGGACACAAGCAAAAGGAGTACCAGAATACTGTAGGGGGGAAATACGATTAAGAGTTTTCTCTTGAGGCACCTGGAGAATTAAACCAAGGTGCAGAGTAACTTTTCAGACACCTAGTTCTGTTTCAGGCAAAGGGGTGAGTTCACCACTCTCCAAGGTGCCCATTGCTTCTCTCAGGACACTTCGTGGTTAAAGAGATCTCCTTTTTCTCTAGAGTTTCTCCATTCAGAAGATAGGTCCTCATTCTGTTCTCACCTGCAGAATTACTAAGGGAGTTGGCAAGATGAGGATGGGCTAATATGGGAGTGATATAACCTGGAATCACAAAAGAATTGAGAGAAATTTGCAAATGGATAATTAGAGGGTGTCCTGGCTAAATCATCATTGATCTATGTTTTCTCATGCATTTTAAAAAATCTGCTTTTGAAGAGTATGTGCCATAAATACTTTTCTATAAATACATTGTACAAATATTAACCCTGTCATATATTCTTTACAAACATTGTAGACATGGGACTCCATTTTAATGTTGATCACAAAGCCCTTTGGATGACTCTGAGGCTTCTTAGCACTGAATTCTATGTTTGTCTGTAAAGAGCTGTTTTGAAGGATTTCTAGGCCACTGTGGAAAGAATATCACTGAAATGCAAAGACCTGGGACATAACTCAAATCATCCTAACCAGATTTCACAAGGCTTGATCTAATCAAAAAGCCGTTTTTGCTTAACTTCTTGTTCTAGTTCATTCATTAACTCAGAATACAATTATTGCATAGATACTGTGTCTACCCCTAGGCTAGAATGTAATGAGATTAAGGGATGTATTGAGTCCTGTCCTTTAGGAGTTTATAGTCTTTTTTGAATGGGTGAAGGAAATAACAAAATGTTATTTACAAAGGTTTGATGACTTTCATACTTTCAGTGTTAGAGGGTTTTCATGGCAGATAATTGACATTAACTGTAACTGTTTACATCTGAAACTGTATTAGAATGTTTTCTTTTCCTGTCTGTTTCACAGTTGACATGGCTGTTCTCCTTTTCAAAGATTCTTTCGCCATTAGTCATCCCTGACACAGTGTTGTACAATTAATAGAATCATTGACATTTCACGGTTTTACTGACTGGATCTGAGAGACTTCTGAGCAAAAGGAAAGAATAAGAAGTTGAAAGCGCATTGATTTTTTTTACTGGAGCGAAGCTCAACAACAAGGAAAACCTGCTGCTGCCATCCCCCACCCCACACCAAATTCTACCAGATGCATAAATATCTTCTAAAATCAAGATGAATCCGCAGAGAGAAAGAACTTACACTAATCTCATTTGAGGTCTGAGAGATAATGAAATTTTGTTCTCATTTTGGAAGACAATGTGTATACATGTATGCAAGCAGCATTAAAAAAAATTTTTTTTTTTCTCCCATGGTTATTTAGAAGAATGGAAAGCTGTAATCAAAATTTACCTCCTATACCCCTGTAGTACACACACACACACACACACACACACACACACACACACACACACACACATTCTTTGTCTTTTCTTGTGTAATGTCCTTTTATGAGACCCATTTGCAGTTACAAAGTGGCAACCACTTTGAGGTTTCTTTCTTATTTTCTTCCTAATGAATGTTTCTGTGTAGTAGATACACATTTTCTTCTATTAATGCTACAGAAAATCAACCTTAAATTTGCATCCACAGTGAGTAAAGTGAGCAACAAAAGCTCTCACTTCATTTCTGCTCTCACTTCATTTCTGCTCTCAGGCGGGCAAGGCCTGTGATTTGACTATACTTTCACTGCAGGGTCTCACCAGGGTTGGATGTTTATTGTTCTTTTATCTGATAGCCACATTGCTCTTCTAGAGACAGTCAATCTCTGGCATCCTAATCTGATTGTTTTTGCAATTTGCCCCTCCCGCCTGTCCTCATTAGGAAGAGTAATCAGGTTTTGGAGGGCAGTGTCCACCACTTCTGATGAGTTCAGTGCATTTGCTCTGTGGTTTCTACTGTGACTGGAGAGTTTCCATTTCCTTTCTTCTTCTTCTTCATCTTCTCCTTCCCTCTCCCCACCCACTGCCTTTCTAATCAGAACTCTGATTGTTTATGAAATGAACAATTGATGCTTCTTTTATCCAAGATTTAGGAATTTCTTCAGATGCTCCGTGCTGAGGCACTGTTGTTGTTTGTCATTAGAACACTTACTTGTAGGTGGTGGTGACTATTAAAAAATTCAAGGCAGAACCTTTAGACTCTAACTCAGGAGAGATTGGGTTTTCTTATGATGAAAACTATCACTCAGAGCCTCTCAGTGCCAGAGAAAACGCCTCATGGAAAGGTGCTAAAGAAATTCTTTGATCTCAGGTGGAGGAAAATGGCGAGGGAATAAAGGATCAGTATTTAAGAATCATCTACTGGTGTTTTCTTACTGTTCAGTGACATGGAATGTATTTTAGGGTGAGGGGCCAGAATTAATCTTGTTAATTATTTGCCTTGATGAAAGTGAGGCTAGAGATACTGTACTTGTACCGACTCTTTGGGGGACTATATAAAGCAAGTACATTGGTTGCTGCCCAGTGGGGACCTCTGAAAGTAGGCTGCCAGCAAGTGTGTTTTGATCACTTCTGTCTACTGTGTGTGTGGCTTCCTGAGTGGGATACTAGCAAGTAAGCGCTGACATGGGCTGAGCAATTGGACACACTTGTCGTTGATCATGGCTGCATGTGCACAATCCTAGATTCTGCCAAGTCTTCCCTAGACTTCTGAGGCAGCTGTTCAACTCTCTCAACTCTACAAATTCTATTTCTGGGTGGAATTTGCAGAGATCAGCAAACCCTGTGGAGAGATCATCTGCCTTCCAGAGCCCAACAAACCTTCTCCATTCTGTCTTACTTTTCCCCCCTTTCCCGGCAAAGTTTCTTTTCCCTGCAGTGGCTCCCTCATGTTGGGATCCATAATATACCTGCTCTCCCTGCCTTCCTCTCCCCACCTCATCATCTGCAGCCTTGCTCTCTGCCTAGTGAGGCAGGTGGAGGTACCAAGGGTCTGGGTTCCTGGGGACCCAGCATGTGTGCTGCCCCTGTCAGAGGTGGCAGATTCTTAGTGCAATGTTCATGCCTTATGAGACGTGACTGCAGGGAGCCATTGGGGGATAAAGTGCATCAGGAAGTTGCTAATGCATTCCTTCAGGCCCCTCACTCTTGACTGACCTGGCTGACTTACTGCGCCTCTACCTGCTCAAATCCTGGAGCAGTTTGGAAACCATACCACATGGAAGGAGGCTGTGTACATGCAGATCCCTGTGTCTCCTCTTAGGCAGATTCAGGACCCAGAGAGGCAGGTTCTCAGGACCCATTGTTTCTGACTCCAGACATTCTCAGAGCTCACATAGACACTCCTGGAGAGGGAAGCCTTACTTCCTTTCAAGGAGCCACTTAAGCAATTTGCAAATCAGCCTTGTATTTCAGTTGGAGACCTGTAACTGGAATATTTGCTGGAACTCTTCAGAAATTGAGCGTTTATAAGATTTTCCTGGATGGCCCCTGCACTCGCCTTGGTCTTGCTGCTGTGCTCGCCACTGTCTTGGTCTCTCCATCCTTTTCTTTGCTCAACTGTAGTCATGTTTACTTGCTCAAGCAACTCCTCTTATTTCTCATCATTGTAGACCAAGATCAGGGCTGACTTTCTCAATGTCTCCTGAGTGGTTCTCTCCTTTCTGATCTGAATTCTGTGATGTTCCACTCCACAAACCTCACTGTCTAGCCTATGTTGGTTGATTTTTTTTCTTACTGTGGATTTTGATAAGGTACTGGTTTTGCAGTGTGTATAATTTTTTGGCAGATACAAATCAGTCTTTTCCCATTTAGAATCTTGAGCTATCTGTAGATGCCCTCTACCGGAGTAAGGAAGAATGTTTTTGAGATTGAACTTGGAGCCCTAACAGTCAGGAGAGCATTTTGCTGGGAAATGGAAGAATTTTGATAGAAGAGCTTATGAATGTGCTTTTCTTGTTTTTAATCTCTGGTAGCTTTAAAATTGCTCAAATATTGTAACCATCCAAGCCTTTGATCTGTAAAGAAAAAGATCTGCATTCTGCTATCCTGAATAGGGCTTTACTTTTTTTTTTTTTTAAAGGAAAGTTTCAGGCAGGCATAAAGGCAAGTAGGCAGGCAAGCAGGAAGAGAGAGGATGATGCATTGCGTTTATTTATTTTTTTATTTAATTGTTTATTTTGGTTGTTCCCCCATCCTCAGGATATAAGCCTGGGTCCTCGGGATGTATGTGGGCCATGCTCAGCTAGAGGTAGTAGACCCAAACCCCATACAACCAAGGCTGGCCAGGCCTTATGTTTTAACCTTTGGATCTGAAGCAATGCCGCCCCAAAGTGGCCTCTTCAATCTCCCTGCTTTTGAGAATTGCTCCCTTCACTCTTCATTACATACCTTACAGAGTTATATTCCAATACGTGCGCAGAGGTTTGCACAAGCAGAAATCCTGGCATTGCTTCTACTCCTGGGGAAACTTTTAGGTCTGTATTACCATCTGATGTTCGTTTTCCTTTGTGTTTTCTTTCCTTCTTGCTGCAGGAAAGCAATCTCCCGGGCAGGCCTGCAGCACCTGGCTCCTGCACACCCCCTCAGCCTTCCTGTGGCCAATGGTCCAGCCAAGGAGCCCAGAGCGACTCTGGACTGGAGTGTAGGTGTTGGTGCTTTCATTTAAATGTAACACAACTGCATGTGTGTCTCTTGTTCTTAGGACTCCTCTAGCTATAAGCAAGACAATTTCCATATTTCTCCCTGGCCAGTCATCAGATGTCTTAGCCATTTTCAAACTTCTAGGAACATAGCTCCTTTACACAGAATCAGATGTGGTGAAGACTAAAATAAAAACTTCGTGAATCATTTGAAGCACACTACTGCCTGGCATTGAAGCTGTGAGATAAAAAGTACCTCTGTGTGCAGGCTTTATTTGTTCCTACCAAGCTGACGATGAATAGAGCTTATCCTTAGCCACATCATGGAATCTATGTTTGATTTCCTCAGCTTAAGCTGCCTTTTCATTTTTTATGCTTTTTTCTTCCTCTCTCCCTCCCTCTCGCCCTTCCTTCCTGCCTTCTTCCCTCCCTTCCCGCCTCCTTCTCTCCTCCCCTCCGTTCCTCTCGCTCTTTTTATTTCCCTTGTCTCTCTCCTTTCCTTTCTTTTTGACAAAGGATGATCTCAATTTAAAGTACAGGCACTTTACGTCACCTTTCCATTATGCTTCTTCCCCTAACCCAGAGGTAGATGGGTCTTGTATCAGTGCGTTGAGTATATTAGTTAATTTTAACATTGTAGTCAAAGACAGTCGTGAACACTATCAACTGAAGTTGAAGGTTGCGGTGTGAAGTCCTTACACTGGTTTGAAAAAAACCGTTGAGAGGCCTCATTGAGCCAAGCTCTTGGTTGAAGTTATCTGTCTCTTGGTCAAGGATTGAAAGGCCTTGTCCCTTCCTGAAGGATTGTAAGGAAGAGAATGATGGTAGAGAGGGCTGCTCTGAAATCTTCTAGTGTGGTCTTGATGATGCATTTTGTTCAACATTTTTAGTTGAGTTGAACAGAGGGGATAATCTGTGTTCTTCTCCTCCCATAGAGCATGGTAGGGGATGGGCAAGGAGAGGAGTTGCTTTATTTTATTTATCTATTGTTAGTACACATGCCCATGCTTTAATGTCCATTTTTTATTATTAGATATCTCACATTCTCTCAAACACACATTTATTAGTGCTCTTGTTTTACATCTCAGACAAATACCAATGTGTGCTGCCTACCTTTATGGAGTACCTGGAAAAGACATAATATTAGTCAATAGTCTGTTTTATCCAATATAATTATAGCTGATCCTTCTTTTTTTGGATGCCATTTGACTGTCGGATTGACTTAGAGCTTATCTTTTGAAAAAGGTGAAATTTCCAACTAAAAAGCATAACAAAAAACAGAGATGGACGTTACATGATGTTAAGGGGCTAATCCAGCAAGAAGACCTAACACTTATAAACATTTATGCACCAAATGAAGGAGCATCAAAAATATATTAAGTATTATTATAAGAACTGATGAGAAATATCATGAGCAACACAATAATAGTAGGGGACTCCAATAAACTTATAAAAATGGACAGATCAACCAACAGAAAATTAACATGGAAGCAGTCACTTTAAATGACCATTTGTAACAGTTAGTTCTAGAAGACATATACCAAACATTTCATCCAGTGACTACAGTTTTCACTTTCTTCTCAAGTATGCATGGAACATTCTCAAGGACAGATCATACATTGGGACACAAAACATCTTTCAAGAAATTTACAAAGATTGAAATCATACCAAGCATTTCCTCTGACCACAATGACTTAAAACTAGAAATTAACCACAAAAAAAGAGAGCTGGAAGACTAAACAATATTCTTCTGAGTGACTGTTAGGTAAAAGAGAAAATCCAAAAGGACTTAAAAATTACTTAGAGACAAATGAAAATGATGACACGAACTTCCAGAATCTATGGGATGCAGCAAAAGCAATATTAACAAGGAAGTTCATTGCAATCTAGGCCTACCTCAAGAAACAAGAAAAATCACAAATAAACAATCTAACTCTACATATAAAGCAGCTAGATTAAGAAGAACAATTAAAGCCAAAAATTAGTAGAAGCAAGGAAATAATCAAAATTCAAGCAAAAATAAAAAGCACAAGACAATCCAGAAGATCAATGTTGGTTCTTTCAAAGTTGGTTCTTTCAAAAAATAAACAAAATTAACAAACCATTGACTAGACTCACAAAAACAAAAAGAGAGAAAACTCTCATAACTAGAATCAGAAATGAAAAGGGAGAAGTTACAACAGATACCACAGAAATGGAAAACATCCTAAGAGACTGCTAAGAACAACTGTATGCCAGTAAATTGGACAGCCTTGAGGACATGGACAGATATTTAGAAAAGTACAGTTTATCAAGACTGAACCTGGGAGAAATGGAAAACCTGAACAGAAAAATCACAAGCAAATAAACTGAACAAGTAATCAAAAGACTCCCTAAAAATAAAAGCCCAGGACTAGTTGGATTTCTAATGAGTGTTACCAAACCTTCAGAGAAGAATTAATACCTATTCTTCTCAAGCTTTTCCAAAATATTGAAGAACATGGAACACTCCCAAATGCTTCTTTTGAGACCTACATCACACTGATACCAAAAGCTGATGGAAGCATCACCAAGAATGAAAATTACAAACCAGTATCTCTAATGAACATAGTCGTTGCAAAAATTCTTGGCAAAATATTAGCAAACCGAATCCAACAGTGCATCAAAATGTCATCCATCGTGACCAAGTGGGATTTATTCCAGGGATGCAAAGATGGTTCAGCATACTTAAATCTATTAATGTAATGCACATATCAACAAGAGCAAGGAGAAAAACCACTTGAGCATATCAATAGACACAGAGAAAGCTTTTGACAAGATCCAACACTCACTTATGATAAAAACCCTTCATTAAATGGGGATAGAAGGTACATACCTCAACTTAATAAAGGTCATTTGCAACAAACCCACAGGCAACATCATAGTCAATGGTGAAAATTGAAAGCATTTCCTTTAAAGTCCAGCAACAAGGCAAGGTTGTTCACTTACCACTGCTATTTAACATTGTACTGGAGGTCTTAGCCAGAGCAATTAGGCAAGAAAAGGAAATAAAAGGAATCCAAATTGGAAAGAAGGTAGTAAAACTTACATTATTTGCAGATGACATGATTGTATTGAAAACCCTAGAAACTCTGTCAAAAAAACTCCTAGAACTAATCAACAAATACCAAAAAAGTGGCAGGCTACAAAACTAATGCACAAAAGTCTGTTGCTTTTTTGTACACAAACAACATTCTAGAAGAAAATTAAATCAAGAGAACCACATCATTTAAAATAGAAGTAACAGTTATAAAATATCTTGGAATATGCTTAACTAAGGAGGTGAGAGACCTGTATCATGAAAACTGTAAGTCCTTCTTAAAAGAAGCAGAGGAGGATACAAAGTGATAAACACTCCTTGTTCATGACTGGAAATAATCAACACCATTAAATGATCATCTTGCCTAAGGCAATATACAGACCGAATGCAATACTCATTAAAATCTCACAGGCTTATTTCAAGGAAATAGAACAAAAAATCTTAAAATTTGTATGGAACAGCAAGAGACCCTTCATAGCCAAAGAGAAAAAAGAATGAATCTGGAATGACACGCCCAGACATTGAGCTATACTACAAAGTGATATTAATCAAAATGATATGGCACTGGAATAATAACAGGCACAGATAAGTGGAATATAAGTGAGTCATCAGAAATTGACTCACACACATACAGTTAATCTATGACGAAGGA
The DNA here is from genome assembly GCA_004363575.1 of Solenodon paradoxus. Lineage (NCBI taxonomy): Eukaryota > Metazoa > Chordata > Mammalia > Eulipotyphla > Solenodontidae > Solenodon > Solenodon paradoxus. The sequence goes on from RJWH01001938.1 coordinate 284,394, forward strand.
GCCAAAAGTGTACAATGGAGAAAGGAAAGTCTCTTCAATAAATGGTGTTGGATAACTCGACAGTCACATGCAAAAGAGTGAAGCTAGACCACTCTCCAGCACAATTCACAAAAATTAGCTCAAAATGGATTGGTGACTTGGACATAAGACAGGAATGATAACGTTCTTGGAAGTCAATATAGGAAAGACATTCCATGACATCAGCCTTGGAACGGATAGTCTTTGGCTACTGAGCTCCAGTGTCAAGGGAAGCAAAAAGGAAAATAAACAAGTGGGACTACATCAAACTAAAGAATTTCTTCACAGCAAAAGAAAGCATCACCAAAACAAAAAGCCTACTAAATTGAAGAAGACATTTGTGTTCCATATTTCTGACAAGGGCTTATTATCCAAAATATACGAAGAACTCATAAAACTCAGTGACAGAAAAACTGATTATGTAATCAAAAAGTGGGAAGAGGAGTTCAGAGACATTTTTCCAAAGAGGACATGCAGATGACTAAAAGGTACATAAAAAGTTGTTTCAACTTCCTGGCTATCAGCGAAATGCAAATCAGAGCAACAATGAGATATCACCTTACACCTACACCTGAGAAACTGGCTATTATTCAAAGGTCTGGAAACAACAAATGTTGGTGAAGATTTGAGGGAAAAGGGAACGCTTTCACACTGTTGGTGGGAATGTAAATTCATGCAGCCCATATGAAAACATATGGAGATTTCTCAAAAAGTTGAATATGACATGCCATGTGATCCTGCCATTCCACTTTTGGGTATTTACCTGAAAGGTACAAAAATGCTAACTCACTGAGATTTATGCACCCCCGTATTTATTGAAGCCCTATTTACAATAGGTAAGAACTGGAAAATACCTATGTGCCCTACTTTTGATGAATGTGTAAAGAAGATGTAGTATATATTTACAATGGAATACTGCACAGCTCTTTGAAGAGTTGCAGTCCTGTCCTTTTAATCAACTTGGGTGGATCTCAAAGGGATTATGCTAAGTGAAATAAGTTAAAAGAAGAAAGACACCAGATTATCTCACTCATAGGTGGAATGTGGATAGACAAAAAAGGGGACAGAAGGAACCAAAACCAACCGTTTGACACTTGCAGCAGAACTGAGGTCACCAATAGGAAATGGGGTGAGAGGAGCAAGTGGAGGCGAAGCCCACTGGACAATAGGGGAAGAACACCGGATGATGTGGTGGAAGGCAGGGTGTGTTGACATGTATCTGAGGAATGGGGATCCTGCACATATGGGTTTATTTTACGTGAGTTTATTTTAATTTGTAAAACAAAGTTGCAGCAATAAAATACTAAACAGATATTGAGATGCCACCAGAACATGTTGAGTTGATGTTCAGGAAGAATGTTCCTTTCATTTTGTTTCCTTTACTCCAAGGTAGTTATTTAATAAACTCTTGAAGCCGTAATAGAATATATTTACATTTTTGCTTAATAATTTAAAACAATATGAAAAGAAATGGTGAATAAAATCATAGCAGGCCATGCATGGGCCAGTGATAAGAATGCATTTAGAATCAGGGATCGCAAAAACGTTTTGTCCCAAACCATTCCTTGAGTCTAAAGTGGCAGGACCCTATTTGACATGCCATATTCTAATGAGATATAATTTAAATCATTTCTATGGAAACATTCATCAGACCCTTTTTTTGCCCTTTGAGTGACATTAGTCAAGTCACTTGATTTCTTTGAGCCACCGTGATGTCATCTGATGGGGACAATTGTGGCTTCTCTCTCTGGGGGACTCATGAGTCTTATTAGGATCAAATGTGACAGTAAGTGTGAAAGTTCCTGGTAAGCTGTGCAGCTGGCAGATTTATTTAAATAACTGAAGAATTAATTAACACATCGCTTTGTTCTAGAAACTGTTTTGTTCTTTGAGATTCTGAGGTGAGGAAGATATGATTTTTGCCTTCAAGAAACTTAGACTACAGTGGACGGGAAAGAGATCAAAAATTAAAATGCAGGGTGGCAGCACCTGCAATAGAGGGGTACAGAGCATCACAGGAGCCTGAGGAAGGATGCTCCTTCCCTGCTGGGTAGTGGAAATAGTTGTCAGAAAATGCTTTGAAAAAACAAGTGTCCTTTTTGAGCCAAAGCGAGACTAGAAGGTATTATTTTCTGATTCCTGCAGAGAGGTATGTACTCAAATATTTCATCAGAAAGGTAATTTTGGCTGGCGTTGGGTGGCTGCAGTACTTCGTAGGGGAAGAGCCAAGGGGAGTACAGGCTGGGCCCGGGCTTCGCGTTCTCACCCCTCCTCCTCTCTGCCTCTGCCATGGTGGCCTGTGGAGATGGTGGAAATGGTGGTGGAGAGAGCGCTTTGCGAATTGTAACAATGGATGGAAACCTGAAAGCCTCCCTCTGAGGGCTTATTTAGGGTCTGAGGTATTACAAGATATGACTCTGGAAAAAAACACCAACAACAACTCCCACATAATTGTGGGCTAATATTGTTGTTAATTAACCAACAGAAGTCAAACAGTGAACAGCACTATAATCCCTTATTACAATCAGGTAAGGCAGTTTTCTCAAAAGAGAGGAAGAAGCAGATTGTTAAAAAAACAACTACAACAAAAACCCAGTAATTCTTTATTATTTAAATTAAAATGATTCTAAATTCAATTTTATTGATGGAACATTGCATCATAACATTATATAGGTTTAAGGTGTGCATCACAGTAAATCCACAGCATTTCATGTCTTCCTTTACTATTCATTGACCACCCCCCACCCAATTTGCCTGCCCACCTCCTGCACCCCTTCTCTTCCTGCAACCACTGATTTGCTTTTGTTGACTGAAAGTTTAATTTTGCTTGAATTCATTCATTTATTTGCTTGGCTTCTCTATCTACCACATATTAGTAATAGCATGCAATGTCTGTCTTTGTCCTAGTTATCACACTAAGCTAATTCCCTCTAGATTGAGCCATGTCTCTACAAATGATAGGACTTCATCCATTTGGTAGCAGAGTAATATTCCATAGGTCTTGTCATTGGCCCATGCATTGCCTTCTGTGATTTTATTTACTATTTCTTTTCATATTATATATATGGCACGTCTTTATCTGCTCATCTGTCGATGGGCACTTAGGTTGTAACCAGCTCTTAGGTATTGTAAATAATGCTCCAATAAACATGGGATTGCGTGTGACTTTTGGAGTTGGGTTTTTTTATTTTTGATTAAAATTTGTCCTCACATCAACATTTGTGACTTTTCTTAATGAATGTGTGTTTCATTCATTGTTTTTATGTCACTTTAGCCTGTCTGTTCAAGAAGCTAAACTAGGATGTTTTTTATTGTGTTGAAAACAATGCCTAGTTCCCTGGCTCTAACTATCCCACACCCTTGGCTGGTTCCCTTGGAAAAGCATGTGATTACTTATCTCCTCCCTCAGCCTGCTTTTTGGGGCTACATGCATTAAAAAGAACAATCTTTGTTTATTCATTCTTCCTATTTATTGAGCTCTGATTTGGTTTGGAGACTCATACAAGACTCTGAAAAAAGGAGGAGGATGACAGGAATTTAAAACTAGAATAAGAAAAGGAAGAGCTCCAATTCCTTGTCTCTGGTGAGGTCACGTTCCTGAGAGTGCTGAGTGATGGGTACCAGTTTCCAAACCACCCCGTCGACTCTCAGGTTAAAATTCTCTTTGTTCCACTGATGTTCGGGTCAGGGGCATGGAGGTCACTTCAAAGGCCATATTACTATGGCCCCCCCCTCCTTAGTCATCCTCTTCTTCTCATTTCACTGGAGAGAAAACAGATACAAAAACTCTTCATGATGTGTCTGAAGTTGCAAGACAGAGAACCTGGAGTAAGAGTCTTAATCCTCAAGTTTCTACTGACTGTAGAATTACAGAGGACTCTAGTCTGTGTGCCAAAGTCATCTGAGGGGGGCGCATCTGTCTCCTAATATCTTTGTCAAAGAGCCTTGGAGGGATGACCTGCCTGTAGGTGCACAAGGCTCACTGGGCGCTGAGTTTGTGAGCCTGGATGGTGCATCTGCATAGTAGAGCCAGAAGCGTTCTATGCTGGAGTCAGAGTTTCTGCTTTGGTACATAGACTTAGTTATTTCCTTCACGTACCGCCTTTCAATTTTTGCATATCTTTGCTTAGTGATTTATAAGAACTCTCTCTGATTTTAACCAGTTTCTCAGAGGCCAAAATCTTCTCCTCTGCTGTGCTTTGCTCAGATGGTTTATTGGGACTTTGAGGATCCTTTGCCCCACGCGATCTCATTTCCTGAGGACTCTGACAGCACCAACTCTGCGCCGGTGCACAGGCCTTTCCCTCCTCGCATGTCCGGGGTAGAACCCTGACTGTTGGTGTGAGGGGAGTAGGCAGTCAGTCTTCAGTGTGGTTCCAGAGTCTTCTATGACCACACTGGACAGTGGGATCCTCTTAGTGTGGAATGTGCTCCTTCCTACAGAGATTTCCTCTCTTGCTTTCTTGCTTTCTGCCAGGCCGGGCTCATCTCCTCCACTGAGCTGATTATCTTTTTTGACTTTTGACTTTGAACCCTCACAAGACTTCTCCTCATAGTGCGTTGTCTTACAAACCTGAGAACCAAATCAGTGTTTGAGGTGGACTTTCTTTTTCTAGCCCCTGAGTTTTCAGGCTCCTTGAAGGAAAGGACTGTGTCTTTGCTTGTTTTTTTTACTTCGCAGTGCACAGCAGAACATCACAGGCCTAGTGGCTGTGTGGTTACTGCTGTGTGGGCAACAACTGATTACAGTTTTCCTTCTCAGGCCATGAGAAGGGGCATTTCCCTGGGAGTCAGACACTCAGATCATCTCCAGTTCCTGGAAGACTTGGTCGACCCGAGTCCAAGCCTGGAAACGCCTGTTTGAAAATTTAATGGATATATGCTATTTGAATTCCAAGTCACTTAAAAAAAGAAATGTCCTTACACAGTCGTTGTGTAAAGCCTTAAGCAAACACAATGTCTGATCCTCCCATTTGTCCCCCGGCACCAGTGACAGCGTGCGGGGCTGCTTCCTCTGACACTGGGCCAGCATGTCAGCCAAGGCAATTTGTGGGGAAAGAAGCGACTTTGTTAGAAAGAAAGGGAATGATGCTCAAAAAGGAAGTCTTCTCATCTCTTAGGCTGGAATCCAGATTTCCCGTTGAGAGGGAGCTAGCTCGCTTAGGCGCGTGCCTGTACACAGGTAACACGTGTCTTCGCTGGCATGTCCTGCAGTGGAGACTTTGTATGTGGCGGTCTTGTCCCCGCTCTTACTGTTGTGACAGAGAGCCTAGGAGATGGGTCTCTATTCTGCCTGTGCTGGCTTGTAATTTCCATTTGTCCAGCTACGCTGCCTAAAGCCACTCTCAAGGCAGTGCTGGAAATGCCACCTAAATTGTAAAACATTGGTTTCATTTATTTCTCTCTCATTGGAACATTTCCTCCAACGCTGGGTGCGATGGAAAACAAAGCTTCAGTGCAAACACAGCCAGGTCCAAAGTCCAGACCTCTCCTCTCCTCTAGTGGAGGAAACTAAGAAAAATGCTTTCTTCTAGGCAGAGACAGCGAATGCAGTTAGTGCAAGCCTGGGCGTTTGGTTCAGGAACAAGATTAGGGAAACAG